>BSBM01000241.1:11022500-11212500 GCA_027924585.1 Larix kaempferi | reverse complement strand
TGTTTTCCTATATATAATTAATTTATATTTTTATAATTAGACCAATATTTAAGAAAAATTATTGTTATTAAGACTTATAAACATGGTTTAATTATTGTTATTAAGACTTATAAACATGGATACATTTATTTTTCTAGTTAATTTGTATGCCCGTGCTAAATCACAAAGGACATTTAATTATTATTTTTTTAAATTATAAAATTATGAAAAAAATTAAAATATAACTTTTGAGGTTTATATTTAGATATAACATTTTATATTCATAATTGAAATCCAAATTGAAACAATATATGAAATTTCCAAACTAGAAGATCATAAAATCTTAAAAAGTATATTCATTAAATTACTACGGCCTCTATTTCATCCACTATAGTACAAAGTCCCCTAGCATCTTGCCTTGTCAAGGTGTGAACACTAGAGTAACAAAATTACAAATGTTCTAAAAAAGAAGAACATCATGGTTTCGTTTACTCCCCCCAACTCCTTAAGAAACATGTTTGATAAAGCCAAAGACCCCATCGATCCTAAAGATCATAAAGGTGTATACAAAACACCGTGCTCTTGCGGTGATGCTTACATAGGTGAGACCGGGAGATCAATCGATATTAGACTAAAAGAACACAGTGCAGACCTTCGACATGAGAGAATAAAAAACTCAGCCATAGCAGAACATGCTCACAACACAAGACATCACATTTGCTTAGAAAACTCAGAGGTCTTAACCATTGTTCCTTAATATCATAGAAGAAAAACTCGTGAAGCCATAGAAATTGGAAAATGTAGAAGGAACTTCAACCAAGATGATGGCTTCAAACTAAAAGAAGCTTGGAAACCGATAATTCACAAACTTAAAACAAGTTAAGGTAGGTCAATTCAACACTAAAAAACTTTTTTCATAAAACTTTATTAAGCAACTTTAGTTAAACAAATCATCAAACACTTAAAGTAATTTATAACCTCATATTTTATCCTAAAAATCTTCAAACAAACCTCATTCTTTAATTGAAACCCTAATAGCCACTACACATTTTGATTGATTTTAAAGTATACTATATTACATTTAAAAAAAAAATTTAATAAATTTTTTAGTAAAACTTTATCATAAATTCATACCTTTATAAAAAAGAAAAACTGATTTTTAAAAATTATTAAATATTATTAAAATAAGAATTTTCATAACTTGATTAAAAAAGCTAAAACAATTTAATAATTTTAAACATAATTTTTTTTTAAACATTATAAATAATCATTAGAATTCAATTTAAAACATATAATACATTATAAAATTGAAAATTTCATAATTTTATTAAAAAGAACTAAAAACTATATAAAATTGTGATTTCATTGAAACATTAATAAAAATAAAAAAAAATAAATTAATTACATTTTAAATTAATTTGGTTAAACATTAATTTACTCAAAAATTTTACACATAAAATTAAGGTATTAAACTTCTTTAATAATATTTTAAACAATTAATTCCTCAAAACCCTAAATGAACTAATAACTGACATGTTCCATTAAAAAAACAAAATAAACATTATTTATACTTCCTCTTCCGTGCTAAAAAATAGAGTGAGATTCGCTTCTCCTGATGATGAACCTGCTTGAAAGGTTCGAAACTATCGAGTTTTTAAATTTCTTCCGCAATCTTCCTTCCATCACTAACTATAAAACTGTGGGTAATGATGAACAACCAAATATATGAGATTTGCATAAATTTGCTCTAAGGAAGTGGTAAAGGAAAAACATTAAAAAAGAGTTCACCTAGCATTTTGTCTTGTCAAGGTGACATCATAGTGTGACAATATATGAGATTGGTGGTAACATAGAGAAACAAAATATATGATATTTACATAAATATGCTATATAGCAAATGGAAAAATAAAAAAATACAAAATGAATTCTGTTTCAATGGTAAAATGACATTAATGTCCAAGGAAGGAACATTGTTATTCCGAAACTTTCAAAAAATATTTGGGAACCTTGATACATTGAATGATGTCAATATTTTCCATGTCTGAAGAACAAACAATGCTCTAGCACATCACAGGGAAAATTAAATTGTCTATATTGATAAGGGGAACTTGGTAAAAAATGGGGACCATGATAATCCTAGTTAAGATTTTAATCCATTTTACTATCTCCAAAGAGGGCACAAGGGGAGAGTTTAACACATGTCTTTGATTGAAATTGAATCAACATTGCAAGTCATATCAACATATCCATTCCACACGAGGAAGACTTAAGTGCTCTTTTGAGGAGTTAATAGGCCTTTTTATGAGGAGTTTATTAGGAAGGGCTTGGTCCTCTTTTGGTTTAATTTCAACTTCTAAATAACAAAAGGGGTTTTTCTCGCTCACTTTTCTAGTTGTAAGAATTGAATAATCTAATGGGAGCCTTAGGGTCCTAGTTTCATCAATGTATTAATTACCTAGTATTCCAATCTAAGAACAATGGTCCTAAGACCTTTGTCTACCCTTGCACATTGATATCCTAGTGCTCCATATCCTTGATATGCTTGATATACAAACCCTCCGCTATACCTTCATTACCCACTGCAATCTTGAACTAACATATCTCTCAGGGCTGGCGCGAGACTTGTTATCACTGGCTTTGTTTCACTGAGTGCATCCAGATCAATTGCTTCGAGGTTGTGCGTCACATTGCGCCATTTTATTGTTTCCATCCACCTCCCTTCCCTGCCCTGTGGTAGTAGCTCTGTAGCATATCTGTGGGGATTCCATTGCATTTACACAAGTAGGAGAGAAAGGGCATCGCATGGCTTCCATTTCACAAACACGAGCAAGAGAGCAAGGGTTTCGATTGGAAGTAGCAACGGCTTCGGTATGTGGCGAAATCCTCTGCTCATAGGGTTTTGATTCCTCAATTTTGTTTTCTAATTTTGTGGAAAGGAAGGTAGTTAGTTGTTTTTGGAGATTGTAATTCGAATTAGCCAAGAGACATAGTTCCTGGAGGTGTAATTGAGGGAGAAGAAAGACAAAGTTCCTGCTATGGGGGACTTTATCAGAGAGCAGAGCTCGACTGGTGGAAAATATAGCTCTGTATAACTTTAATAAACATAAAACTTGGTGAATGTTTTTTTGTTAAAATCATTTTATGTGTGAGTAAACTATCAGATTTTGTTAGGATTCGATGAGGATTTTACAGTTGTGTGCAAACCTTGTTGAAAACCGTATGAGAATTTCTTTTGTGCATTTTATATTTCCTTGTCGACAAGAAGAACACTGAGACCACCTGCAAATTGGGCCTAGCAAGTATGGTAAGAACTTTTGTTATTAAAGCTCTAGACTATCTGTAACTATCAATTTCTGAAGAATTGTAGAAGAGTTCCAGTTGTATGGCACAGAGTTGATTGAGATTAGAGAGTTGGGATTGTATTATGAAATTGTTTTAATCTTGTCGAATAGACAGATCTCTTCCCTTCCCTGTTCAGAGAGGGGGCTAGAATAATTAAGATCGAAGCCACCTAGGGTTTTTTATAGATCGACAGTCAAAATACAATTTTCACACTACATTACATGGGATCCTTTCATTACATATTTTATATGGAGCAATTTGGTCAAGAGAACACACTATAGTTTAATGAAAGAACTTTGAGCAGACTTTTGATACAAGTATGCAAATTACTAATCAAAGCAACGTAGTCTAGTAGAACCCAACTGAAAATATTCCATATGTGGCTCCATTTTCATTTGTCTTCATCCTCTCCTTGCGTTCAAATACATACTTACGATTGCTGGCCTTAATAGGTAGCATTATGTTCAATGGTTGGCATACAACTAATGATAAATAGACTATTCAACAATCATTAATACTTCTAGTAAGTTCAGGGCTCACTGCTTCACCCAATGGTTCGGTACCATGACCAGTAAAGTGGGACAACACTCTCCAGGGAGCTTGCTACGCTCAACAAAACCCTACCCTCAAATTCAAAATGATAAATTTGGTCTACGTAGGAAGGATTTCCATTAAGGTTTTCCATTAGTTGGTATTAGAGCTAGCTAGTTGTGTAAGGTTATGTAAATAATGGTTGTGTAGAGGAAGGGAAGTCCTCTTTCATCCATCCTTATGATTGCAACTTCGACATTTGAATATTTCTTATAAGAGGTCACGAACGAGATTCTTTCTACCGAATGAATAACCGCATTAACAACATATTTATACAACAAAATAAATACATTATAGAAGTGATAGCCAAAAACAAAATTAAGACATGGTAGTGGGATCAACTTAAGATTCTCTTAGGTGAGAGAGGCATCTAAGTTACTCTATGATGACAATTTTAACATATAGATTTAGATTTTGATCCAGTCAAGTCCTCAAACACCAAAATATCAAGGTGACTCTCTACTGTGATTTATAGCATGAGTAATTGTGTATGAACAATACAAACTTATGCTATAGTATGAGTAATCGTGTATGAAGAATACAACCTCTCCCCATGGATTAACTAGATAACAAGGTTACTTTAATACACAAGAGATATAGGAGGCATACACTGGAAAACACTTCCTTATTCAAGAGGAGTAGGAAAAAGAATAAGATAGTTTCATTTAGGCTTTCACAGGTTGCAGTTATTTTCAAGGGAAGTTGGATACCTGTGTGGAGTTTATAATCTTGACGCGTTTCAGACTCTATAGCTGAGTCCAACTTTAGGAGAAAAGGTATCTCCATTGAAAACCTACACTAATCAACATTTTTATAATGATAGTTTGTTTTCTTAAATTAATGAAAGAGCCGACCTAATTGATTAATTATTACAAATCAAAATTAAATGTTATTATATTAATCTAATCCAATTTTAATAAAGTAGCCTATTAATATTAGTTATTTAATGAATATTAACATATTAATATATGAAAATGTTTATTATTATACTATTCTTATTAAATTCTTTTAAAAAATTTATTGTTTTCTGATTTATAAAATATTCTAATCAAAAGTTTAGAACTCAATCTTTCTCAAATATTAATTATAATTTTATTACATTAACTAATTAGAACGATCTATTTCCTAAAGAACTTGTAAGTTTATGAAATTCATTAAAGTTGTTATATTATAGTTTATTTTTAGACTTTCAATTATTTTTTATTTTATAGATTTAGAATTATAATTTTTATAACTTTTAAACCTTAATTTCTCAATTTTTTATTTTTTGTTTATAGTTTAATAATTTATTTCATAAAGAAATCTTAAGTTTATGAAGTTTGTATAGTTGTTATAATTAAAATTTTTATTTGTTAGATTTTAATTTTTTAATGTAAGAGTTTAGAATTTTTAATTTTTTTTAATAACTTTTAACTTTAATTAATTTTTTAATTCTTTAATTTTATTAACAATTTAATAATAAATCTTTAAGATTATCTATTAATGTTCTTATTTTACAGGGAGTGAATAATAGGTTTCCAAGAATCACCCAGGTTAAGACTGTCATCTCTATTGAAATTTCTTGGGTGTTTCTCAATTTCAATTGCTTCACGTATGCGTCTTCTGTTATAGTTATCTTCAAGTGCTAAGACTTTCGCTTTTTCAATGCAGACATGGTGGTTAGTCTTTGACGAATGCTCAGCCATGGCTGATTTTTTAATTCTATTATGAATAACATCTGCACAATGTTCTTTCAGTCTTATCTGAATTGAGCGTCCTGTCTCACCTATGTATACGTCTTCACATGAGCATGGAAACGAATAAACACCTTTCCTTAGTTTAGGGTCGATCGGGTCTTTAGCTTTATCTAACAAATTCCTTAGGGAGTTAGGAGGGCAAAATATCATTTTAATCTTCTTTTTCTTCAACACTTTGGCAATCTAATCTGTTGTTCCCTGGATATATGGGAGAAAGGTTCTTCCTACGTCTCCTTGTTCATTGTTATGATTTTTATTTTTATCTAATCCTCTTGCTCTCCTGTATGCTTTGTTAATATCTTTCTTTTTATAACCATTGTTTTGGAGGGTTTTATCAAGGTGTCTTAGTTCATTGTCAAGGTGTTCCTTATCAGATATCCTCACCGCTCGTGTAGCGAGTGTGTGCAATATTCCAAGTTTTTGTGAAGGGTGATGGTGTGAGTTGGCATGTAAGTAAGTATATGTATGGGTTTTCTTACGATACACTTGGTGAGCTAGGGAACCGTCTTCCTTCTTAGTGATCAGTACGTCGAGAAAAGGAAGGGAGTTGTCTTCCTGGATCTCCATAGTAAATTTTATGTGTTCGGACTGATTGTTCATGTGCATAAGGAAGTCATCTAATTTCTCTCTGCCATGTGGCCAAAAGAAATTGGTATCATCCACAAAGCATTTCCATTCTTTGGGTTTTAGCGGGTAAGAATCCAATGCCTTCTTCTCAAAGTGTTCCATGTAAAGGTTGGCTATTACCGGGGAAAGGGGGGATCCCATTGCAACACCACTAGTTTGCTCATACATATCCCCACGAAAGGTGAAGTAGGTTGATTTTAAGCAAATTCTTACAAGGTTAGTTATCTCCTTGTTAGTGATCTCTTCCACCACATTGATAGCTTCTTCCACCGGGATTTTTGTGTAAAGTTGGGTTACATCAAAACTTACTAGCATATCGTTATCATCAATTTTTAGATCTTTTATGTTTTCCACGAAGTGTGTTGAATCTTTGATGTATGAAAAAGTGTGGCCAACTAATGGTTTAAGGGTCTTCACAAGATATTTAGCGAGATTGTAGGTTGGTGACCCAATGGTGTTCACAATCGGTCTTAGTGGTACACCATTTTTATGAATTTTCAGGAGTCCATAAATTCTTGGGATGATGGGGTTCTTCGGGGCGAGTTTATTTTTCAAACTATCATCTAGCGAAGACTCTTTTATGGCTTTGTTGACCTCTCTAATGATCTTGGTGCTTGGGTCTTTTGTCAGTTTTTTATAACACCCAGTTGTTGTGAGATGTTCTTTCATTTTAGCTTCATAATCACTGGTGTTCATTATTACTCTTGCATTTCCTTTGTCTGCCTTCATAATCATGATGTCTTTGTTAGATTTTAAGTGTTTAATGGCTGCTACTTCATTTTTAGTTAAGTTTTGTTTCGGGGGTTTTGCTTTCCTTAATATTACTGCACAATCCTGCCTAATTTCTTCTGCGGTATCTTCAGGAAGTGACATCACTGAGTCTTCAATGGCGCATATAATGTCTTCAACAGGAATTCTTTTAGGTGCAATCGAGAAACTCAAACCTTTCTTTAAAACATTCAACGCCTCATTATTAAGTTGTTGGTTTGACAAATTTACTACGCTGATCTTCTTCTTATTATCTGATTCACCAGGAGTTATCTCAGCCGTGTTTAACTCATTGTCAAACTCCAATACCAAATTTTTATCAACATTAGTTTGCATAACCTGTTCTCCAGCGTTTATTACCCCCGCATGATCGCGCATATGTTCTGGTGTGTTGTTGTAAGATATGTTATATATGTTACTCGGTTCAACTCTCACGTTAAAATCCACCTTCTCAGGCGGTATGTTGATGTAAGATATGTTATATATGTTAATCGGCTCAGCTCTCACGTTAAAATCCACCCTATCACGCGGTCTGCTATCACCATTTTTTGATATCTTCATGTTATCAATACCTGCTACCACTTTGCTATCTGTCGGTTCAATACCTACGTTATCAATTGATGAAACGAACGAAGAATATTTACTGTCTTCCGGTGGCAACTGTATGTTGTCATCGTTCTTATTCCTTCTTGTGTTAATATTACCAGCTAACCCTATATTGTCTACTAATTCACCTCTAATGCTGTCAACCAACCTCACCTACGGTCGTAACTATATATTATCACTAATTATTAGTTCTTTATTATTGCCCATCGAAACCCTATTAGCTTTGTTATCTAGGGTAGTCTGGTTATAATCAATAACACTATTATCCTCAAGTTGCTTATGTCTATCGAGCTGTTTGAGTTTCTTTAAATGAGTTATCTTCAAGTTCTCAGTCGTTCGTTCCGCTCTTGCAACCAGGTAGGAGTGAAACCGGGTCCAAATATTCACATTAATTTTCGCAACCAATGTTAAGTGGAGACGTAGGCAATCTGCAGATAATTTACTGAGGTGTTTTCTTACTTGTTTAATCTCTTCTCTCACCAAATCCATACTCGCGCGGTTAAAGATTTTTTCATTATTTTTCTTCAAGTTGTGGTTGATTCTTGCGAATTTAGGTATGAAACCACTATCCCTACATCTTTTTAAAAATATGAGCCGTGCATTTCCTTTTGAAATACCAATCTGTTTCTTCTCCAGTTGCTGAATTTCACCCAGCATTTCCCTTTCCATGTAGGGACCTGATGGTTTCATTTAGGCTTTCACAGGTTGCAGTTATTTTCAAGGGAAGTTGGATACCTGTGTGGAGTTTATAATCTCGACGCGTTTCGGACTCTATATCTGAGTCATCTAATTTCTTTTGGCCACATGGCAGAGAGAAATTAGATGACTTCCTTATGCACATGAACAATCAGTCCCAACACATAAAATTTACTATGGAGATCTAGGAAGACAACTCCCTTCCTTTTCTCGACGTACTGATCACTAAGAAGGAAGACGGTTCCCTAGCTCACCAAGTGTATCGTAAGAAAACCCATATAGATACTTACTTACATGCCAACTCACACCATCACCCTTCACAAAAAATTGGAATATTGCACACACTCGCTACACGAGCGGTGACGATATCTGATAAGGAACACCTTGACAATGAACTAAGACACCTTGATAAAACCCTCCAAAACAATGGTTATAAAAAGAAAGATATTAACAAAGCATTCAAGAGAGCAAGAGGATTAGATAAAAATAGAAATCGTAACAATGAACAAGGAGACGTAGGAAGAACCTTTCTCCCATATATCCAGGGAACAACAGATAAGATTTCCAAAGTGTTGAAGAAAAAGAAGATTAAAACGATATTTTTCCCTCCTAACTCCCTAAGGAATTTGTTAGATAAAGCTAAAGACCCGATCGACCCTAAACTAAGGAAAGGTGTTTATTCATTTCCATGCTCATGTGAAGACATATACATAGGTGAGACAGGACACTCAATTCAGATAAGACTGAAAGAACATTGTGCAGATGTTATTCATAATAGAATTAAAAAATCAGCTGTGGCTGAGCATTCATCAAAGACTAACCACCATGTCTGCATTGAAAAAGTGAAAGTCTTAGCACTTGAAGATAACTATAACAGAAGACGCATACGTGAAGCAATTGAAATTGAGAAACACCCAAGAAATTTCAATAGAGATGACAGTCTTAACCTGGGTGATTCTTGGAAACCAATCATTCACTCCTTGCAAAATAAGAACATTAATAGATAATCTTAAAGATTTATTATTAAACTGTTAATAAAATTAAAGAATTAAAAATTAATTAAAGTTAAAAATTATGAAAAAAATTAAAAATTCTAAACTCTTACATTAAAAAATTAAAATTTAAAAAATAATTTTTTTAATTATAACAACTATACAAACTTCATAAACTTAAGATTTCTTTATGAAATAAATTATTAAACTATAAACAAAAATTAAAAAAATAAGAAATTAAGGTTTAAAAGTTATAAAAATTATAATTCTAAATCTATAAAATAAAAAATAATTAAAAGTCTAAAAATAAACTATAATATAACAACTTTAATGAATTTCATAAACTTACAAGTTCTTTCTTTAGGAAATAGATCATTCTAATTAGTTAATGTAATAAAATTATAATTAATATTTGAGAAAGATTGAGTTCTAAACTTTTGATTAGAATATTTTATAAAATACAGAACAATAAATTTTTTAAAAGAATTTAATAAGAATAGTATAATAATAAACATTTTCATACATTGATATGTTAATATTCATTAAATAACTAATATTAATAGGCTACTTTATTAAAATTGGATTAGATTAATATAATAACATTTAATTTTGATTTGTAATAATTAATCAATTAGGTCGGCTCTCTTATTAATTTAAGAAAACAAACTCTCATTATAAAAATGTTGATTAGTGTAGGTTTTCAATTGAGATACCTTTTCTCTTGAAGATGGACTCAGCTATAGAGTCCGAAATGCATCGAAATTATAAACTCCACACAGGTATCCAACTTCCCTTGAAAAAAAAAGAATAAGATAGACACAAACATTTGCTTGATGTGTGGATATCACAATACTTCGAACTTATTAAAGAGTAGGCAAAAGAACATGACAAATGTAGATATTTTCTTCTATGTAGTAGAAACCAACTAACATGTTGCTAATTATGTAAGAGAATGTACAACAATGTGGACATTTAGCTCTTGGGCGTGATTTGAAGTATATGGGCCCACGGTCCAAATGAACTGGTCAGTATGGCTACTACTATAAGTATGGGTATTTAATCATGGTTGTAGTTTCTTTTGTTTCCAAATATGCTCATTTTTTTTACTTACAACACCCATTCAAACTATCCACAGTTTCCCAAGTCTTCATGGATCACATGTTTAAACTATAGGGAATACACTTGAAAATGAGCATGGATTATTATCCTCAAATAGATGGTCAAACAAAAGTGGTCTACAAATGACTAGAAATTATTTACAATGTTTTACATCATACCAATAGGGACAATGGGTTGAATGGATACCACTTGCAAAATAGTGGTACAATACCTATAATGGTGCTACAAAAATGTCACCATATGAAGATATGTATAGAAAAAACATATATATCAGTTCCTTTGTACCTACTAGGCACATCCAACGTTTAGGAAGTGGATCACACTCTTAACAACAAAGCAGTCGTTCTCAATAGTCTTAAGGACAGTGTGGTTTTGACTCAAATCTGACCCACCTAGTGATCACACACACACCTTCCTTCTATGTTAGACTACCTTTATTGAGTCCCCTTACCTTATATTAGATGTGTGGCTTCATAGGGATGTATAGTACTTAGGTAGGTTCCCTTATCACCTTTGCTTCCCTCTTTGTTCACCCAGTCATTTTGGTTCACCCTAAACCCTCTAAAAAACTATTTTGTGTTTTTTATTTACCTCATGTGTCCATTTTTGGATGGAATCCCTTTATTGGGTCCACAATTACTTGGGATGCTTCATCATGGGTCCATGATGACTTCAATACTTTTCGGTTTACTATTTATGAGGTCTAATATCTCAAATATGCCTTAACATTTTTGGGTCTCAAGGCATTAAGTTAACCATGAATTTACTAAATATACCACAAAATGTCTCAATGTCTCATGTATCATGGAATAAAGAATCTATACTTTTGGAAAATTCCATGTATGGAATTAAACACTCATAGTATGTGGTAAAACTATATAGTTTTACTGTTTTTAGGTTGTTCTCTCTAAATGGTTAGTATAATGTTAACCTATGCCTTTAGGTCATTTCCTTCTCTATTCGTATTGTTTAATTCCCATTCAATAACTCTTCAAATCTTGCATCTTTATACAATGTTTCTTGTAAGTACAAACTTGAATTGACATCAAACATTGATCTAGCTTCCTAGTTTACTTTCAAGTACCTTAGGCTACTTGTGCTTTTCTTATCTAACACCTCAATAGGGATAACTTTCTATTAGTTCAGCTTCAACCATGTAGGTTTTTTTTTCACCCTAGGGCATCTCCAAAGGATTAGTCCCCTCATACTGCTATGATCCTTAGCCATTAAGATTGAATCACAAAAAACACATTAGAAATGATCAATACATGATTAAATAGAAAAACCCTTTAGGGAGGGTAACATAAGAAATAATTTTTTTTATGGAAGATAAACTCTTGTTCACTCGCATTTCCGAGGAGGAAACCTCCCAATGGGATAGTTTCCAATACATGATCACATAATAAGGGTTGCATTCTAACCTCAGCTTCTCCAACCCAGTCTTTCCAGGAGGTTTAATCTTGGATATAGGAGATTCAACAATTACATTTGCGTTGTAAGTAGTATATGTTTTAGAGGCATACCGATGACGGAGAAACCAACGCAATATTGATGATCATTATAGGCTGGTCTATTTTTGTGCTATCCTCATATTTTTTTTTGGTTGGAAATGCTTTTAGAAATACCAAGCTGGGGCTGTATCACATAAAACATATGTTTCGGGCTTAAGTGCCACGTCAGAGGGGTAGCTGTTAGTAAAATTGCTCAGAGTAGACATCTACTCTCATCCTTTGAAATTCGTGTCATTTGAGTGTGGAACACCTCAGCAATAACAAAACCCTGGTGAACAACTTGATACTCCATCGAATTCCCATTAAACCAATATTCTGGTGGCTTGTGCCATCCATTTTGGATCAAAGGTGCCATCTGGTTGTAGCAAACTAAAAGGAACAAAACCCTGGTGGAAAGTTGGATACTCCCTTAACCTCTAGTAAATCAATGCCTCGTTGGCTTGTGCCATCCATTTTTGGATCTAAGTTGTCATGACTTTGTCCTATTGCAATACCCTTCTTCAATTTGTATGATGTTACAAGACTTGACTTGTTCAAGGACTATTTTTTTATGATTGATTGTTTGAATCAGGGATAGAATTGCTTTTATGATGCAATGTTGTCTAGGTATTTGGATATAATCCTACTAAGTTAGTTTCATAATTAGGGATAATGGTTTCTAAAGGACAAAAGGTTCATGGTAGTATTGATTGACTTTGAAATGATGTCTTAATTTGCAAGTGAGCAGGAATCTATATTTATGTTTGTGATCATGTTTATTTTATCAATAGGATTAGCCATATGTGTATATTGGCATAAATGCATAGACAAACTCATATAGGAATAATAAGCACCATATAATTAATAGTCCATAAAATTATTTAGATTCTGTACACTTTGAGTGTGCATATGCATGTGTATGGATCATGTGCTTTGTTAATTGCTAGCTTGTTACTTGATGGGAAATGCCAATTATAAATCATTGTAGCATGGTTGGTATGATTTATAATGTTTGAAAATGAAATCAAATATAGAATGTTACATTAAAAAATGAAAACAAGAAATTCTCTTCCACTAGGATAAATTTATGTAGTAATAATGATTGATCATGGAATATAGTTGTTTGTGGTTGATACTATCCCAATAACCAACCATAAACATTGCTTACAAACAAAATTAGAAAAAAAACATATATCTAGTTCTAAATTCTGTTTGATAGTCAAAATTATAGAAATTGGTATAGTTGCACATATATTTTTGAAAACCTACCTAAGATTACAAGTTTAGTTGACGTACACCATGTGACGTGTTACCACCTAAAAAAATCAAGTCCAAGTTGCATTTTTAGAGGCATTCTTTCAATAATAATTGCACTTGCATATATGAACTTTGGAGCATGCTATGAATCATTTCAAAGTGGTGATGAAGATCCATGTTTTCCTTTTGTTTCGCATGCTAAGGGGTATTCACACATTTGGAGGAAATATTGCACATTTGGATACATTGACCTTTAGTTGCACTTATCTACATATTTATTTGATTTGTTGCTTGTTTGATTTGATTTATGGTCTTCTAGCTTGGATCCACTTCCCTGACATCGATCAGACATGTGTGACCTCAGGTTAACCCTTGCATCATCCTGCATTTGCTTGGATTCTTGAGTGATTTTGTAGAAGTTTAAGTGCATTCCGGAGTTAGGAATTTTTTTTAGCCATTCAGTACACCCTCATGAACTTATTTCACTTTTGCATTCGATTTGCATATCCACTTTGATCTTTATAAGCAATTTTTTTGAAGCTTAATTCAGTTTGTTTGATTGATTTCTCATTGGTTTGGTTTTGTGAGTTAAGGTACCAAGACACTTAGGTTATTTGCCTTCACATTAAAATACATTTGAACTTTTGTAAACCCGTCACATTCCCTATGGTCAAGAATCGCTCATCTATGACACTAAGAAGGCTCCCAAGCCACATATCATTTAAAGACTTACCATAATGTCCAACTGTAGCAAGATTGATATCACTAATCTTAAGCTTATAGCTTTAACTTCATCAACATTTTGGCATTTGAAAAAACCATAATAGTCATTCGTCACTCACAAGGAAGCAATCATTGATACTCAACTATTGAATTCAGACATGATTACGTCCAATTGATTTTAGGGATTTGTTTCCTATTTGGGTACATTATTCTAGATTAAGGGTCACTAAGTTTGCATAATTTATAGCAATAGATTCCAAACCTTTGTCTCCAATCCATGGGCACTTGCACAATTCAAGTTTCTCCAATAACATACAACCCTTTGCTATTGTTTCCAACCTTGAATACTAAATAATAGGCAATCCAAAAGAATCAAAACTCTCATAGTTGAGTAGCCAAGGACAATAATATGGGGGAAGATAGTAGTAATCCCCTGATGAGAGATAGAACCATCATTTAAATTTTTTCCCAAGTATCCATGGCTACTTGTGCAAACAACAATTGCAAAAATCCTAATCTCGGTGACTTTCTTCCCTTCTAAGCATTTAGTGAGATCCCTAGTAATCCATCGTGGTTGGTTCTTATATACTAACATATATTCCGTCCACTTTTTTGTGTATGTACCATGAATGTACATGCATCTAAGTTTTCTCTCAATAATCTAAGTGACAATTTCACTTATGATCAACTCTCATTATTGTTCTTGCTTATTTGCTTATATTGCATGCATTACCAAAATTATCAAAATTTGACAACCATTGCAATGCATGCATTAGTATTGATATCTACCTAAATTATCACCATTGGAAAACCAATGCAATGTATGCATTAGTCTTGATATTTATGGTATCATTCAATAGCATACTATGCATCTTATCTTTCCATGAAATTAACCAATTAAACAGGCTAGAATGAGGGAAATTCATTGTAGCACGTCCTTACTATAATACCAATAATCCAATAATGAGAAACAATTGAAACATAATGAACATGCTAAAATCATTTCCATTCTAAGAGATATGTTCTGCATGTTTTGTGACTCACAATGCGAAATTCACTACTAACAAATTTACCAAGTCACTTTGGGTATCCAAGCACCAAATCAACTATTATAGAAAATGAACTCCAATAAGAAATACACACAAAGAAAAAAAACAATTTACAAGAATAAGCTTTATTCCATACATCCCAAAACAAACCTACCTAGGATCTCATTGTGATTCCCTAAAAGGCTCTAGTGTAGCTGGATCAACCTCTATAATGTAGTGATGGATTGTGTCACTTCTCCAAAAAATACGTTGGATGTTGAACTTGGTTTGGATCATAAAAATAGACCCCCAAAACCATGCTAAGCACATATATCCTTGTGGAGGATTGGGATGATCCCGATCGCTTCCTTAGATGTTCAACTATATCAAACGGAGTGAGATCATTTGTCTCTGAGCAATGATATTTCTTATCATTCCCCCACAACATTCTTGGAAAAGGTTTATTTGCACATTCCTCCATGCCACTTTTGGAAGTGTTTTGACACATCTTTTGTAGACAATAGACAATACTAGTTCTTCCAAAGTAACCTAATATAATGTCTTTATTCTAGAAGTTTCACTTTTTTTGCTAATATTTTACAACTTCTAGTAAATTTACTTCAAATTCGTTAAGATGTTTTTTAATTACATTAATAATAGCTATGTTGTATATTTGATTACCACCTAGAGGAGCATCATGTAAAATATGAAGTTGTAACTTCATGCATTTGCAACAATGAGGAATCAAGCAAAGCAATGGATAATGCCAATTCCTCACCATCCCCTTCTCTACCACTCAAGACTACAACCTTTAGGAAAATACTAGCATGCTACTCAATTTCCTTTATACAATCTTCCTCAAATGCATGAGATGATATTTTCTATAGTGTTGCTTTGGCATTTCCTTTGGTAGCTTGAATGTGTTGTTTCTGGTAGAAGCCATAAACAATGTCTAACACTCTGAAGATCTTGATTGACCCTTTTCAAGCAGAAGGATTCAAATCCATAACTAAATTTAAAACCCTCAAGGAGTACTATAATTGTTTATCAACTAATGAACAATTTCCTTGCATCAAGATGGGGCCAAAGTAATGTTTGTGCTTGGCGATTTCATCAACAACACTCATAAATTGGAATGTTGTGGTCATATTTCTCTTTATTATTGATTTATGTAGCTTAGGCGAATTTTTTCATGTCATGGGATATCTGTATTTTTTTTTAAATTCCACATATCTGTTGGATATCCAATGGCCACTTCCAAGATATCTGACGTCGTCTCCATACCACCGACGGCTAAAAACGTTGGATATCTGACTTCTTACAGTGAAAATAATGTCGGATATTTGATGGACCCTGAAAAAGAATCTGACATCGTATCCATACCAATGACGGCTAAAGGCGTCGGTCTTTGATGTCAGTTGTGCCGGATATTTGATGCCTCATTCGACGCCGTCTCCATACCACCAATGGCTAAAGGCATCGATCTTTGATGTTGAGTGCCGGATATTCGATGCCTCTGTTGTCGAATATCCGACCTCCTATAAAGTGAGAGTTATCGGATACTCGACGGGAATATTAAAAGAGGAGTTGTCGGATATTTGACCGGACTATGTCAGATATCCGCCACGTTCATTTTACTGTCGAATATCCACCGAAGTGCGAACGACGTTTACAAAAGAAGATTCTTGTCGGATGGTCGACAACATGTTGTCGAAAATCGAACATCTATGCTGTCATCCTTATCGCAAATAAATTGCAAGGTTGAAGTCTTGTTCAAACCCTCGATCCCCGATAATGAATATTATTGGCAATTTTTTGATGATGATGCTCAAATCATCCAGTTCTTGACTGCCTCTCAGACCCCCATGGTTAATTTTGAAGATCAACTGAAGGGAAATTCTATAGAAGGCATGGACATAACATAAATCACTTTTCCTTTAGAGAAAAAAATTAATAGGCATGGCGATTTTAAGGGAAGACGTTCTGAACCAATTGATGAGGTTATTGAAATTAACATTGGTTCTTCTTGTTCCCCAAAAATGATCAAGATAGGGAAGAATGCCTCTAATGAAGAAAGAAGGAAAATAGAAGAGTTAATCAGAGAGTACAAGGATGTTTTTGCTTGGACATACGATGATTTGAAAAATTATGACCAATCTGTTATTGAGCATACCATTCCCCTTAAGGAAGGACCTAAGCCTTGTCGTCAAAAGTTGCGTAATGTAAATCCGAAATTAGCTCCATTGGTTAAAAAGGAATTGGAAAATATGTTAGTAGCAAGAATTAGCATACCTGTAAGACATACTACATGGGTGTCGAATCCTGTAATTGTAAGAAAGAAAAGTGGGGAGATAAGGATTTGTATTGACTTCAGAAACCTAAATCAAGCTTCCCTAAAAGACAATTACCCATTTCCTAATATGGAAAATTTGGTGCAAAGTGTAACCGGTGCTAGTGTGTTGTCTTTACTTGATGGTTTTTTGGGGTATAACCAAGTCCAAATTAAGAAAGAATATCGAGGAAAAAAAACTTTCACCATGCCCTGGGGAACATATGAATATATACCAACACCGTCCGGTCTGCTAAATGCAGGTTCAACCGTTCAAAGGGAAATGGAACTGTTATAGCATAGCTTGTAGTTTCCCCAAATGATAAATCCTATACAGGATGGTAGAGGGGATAGGAAACCAAATAGGTGAACCACGAGAGCCTCGATTCCCAAATGGATTGGTTGTCACGCCAATCGAGGCACCCTTCACTTTATGTTATCTAAGCCTTAGACAACAATGGGGGAGACCCGGATCAACCCTCGACATGAGAGATCCAACCAGAACACTAGATCAAATCAGAGAATGAAGTACATAAGGTGTGAGGTATAATTAACCCTAGATCTATGGATGAAGTCACAAGGTTGGTTAATGGTTTGGATCAAGAGGATTAAAAGATGAAGTTTGATCCAATGTATAGATGCAAGTGACTTATAATCTTAACTACAAGATCTAGGATCAAGGTACTAGAAAATTATGGAAAAATCTTCTTCCTTGGGAACCGTGTCCAAGGTAGAAGGGTTAATATTAGGATTGGGGCTATATAGTTCCTTTAGTTAGACTTTATTGAGAGGTATGACAGTATCAACACACAAAAGTCCCAGAACCAGCATCAAACAACTCAGAAACAAGCCAAATCAGGAGGTGCGCAAGGGTAGAGAGATTAGTGCCTAGGGAAATGGGCCACAAGGAGTCCCTAAAGGATGACACCCTTGAGAACCGACATTGGGTTAGGATTAAGGTGGAAAACCCATAAATATTGCGCAAATATTTCAAGTTGTTTGAGCCAAGGAATTTTTCTAAGGAAAAGTAGCTTAGGGTTTGAACAAAAAATAAAATGGCCAATGGATTGGAACCCAAAATAACTGAATTAAGAGTAGATCTTACCCGGATAATCTTGCGGATTCCTTGATATTGATGATCTATTCCTTCCCGATCAATTTGAGGTGATTTGAGTGAGTGTCCAAGTGAAATCGATTTTCCCCAAAGAAGCAAGTGCGCCCTCCTCTCCTGCACAACAAACTACTTAAGTTAGATTTGATGCACCAAGAGAAAAATACTGTAAAAACAAAACACATACCAAATGGAAATCAAATATCACAATGATATTATTGAAAATCCCCTGATATTAGCAGCTTCAAAAGAAACGAGTTGAGGAGCTCCCTGCAAAAACATCCCAAGTGAAATCGCCCTCCTGTAGATAAACATTGTTTCCACAATATATTTGGATTCACCACAAAATCTCAAATGCTAGGAGACAATAGAATTTCCAATCAAAATCTAAGAACATCCAATCAAAGAAGATCCAAGAATATCTGCAAGTATTTATTTTATTATCAAATTCCAAGAGCCAAAGGTCCTTTTACAATGAGGGGGGTTTCTCATATAAATAGCAATGGGAGAGACCAAAACCCTAACCACCTTTTTGATGAATGGTTGAGATCATAAGATACATAAGTGATAATCAATGGCTAATATGAGCCCAAAAATAAAGTACATGGATGAACTCAAAAATAGAGGGGGCGCACTAGCTAAGTCGCCCTATGTGGGACGCCCCACATAAAAGTGAATAGAAAACATAACATAAGCTCATGGTGGGTCTAGGAGGTGTACTCATCCTTCTCTAGTGTGTCCCCATGGAACAATAACATAAAATAATATCATCAAAGTACAATAATGTGACCACATGGCCAAATCGTGCCCCCTCGAAGACACAATAAAATCATAAAAATAATCCCGGAGAGTGTGTGGGCCCCACTGGATGTTGTAACCTGCTCTGTAAGGTGTGGGAATCATCACACACATCATATAAACCAACTTCATGTCATTTCCTTGCCTCAGTATCCCAAATCGAATTCCTCTGTAGCCATTTTACCATTTTTTATTCCTCTGTAAATCACCTGTAAAAGATAAAAATTCCTGTAGCTCACTTCCTGGTAACTCGGGGCCAAATATGACTACACCAAAATGTTTGGTAGTATGGAAATATGGTAAAAGCAAGTGGTTGGACCCCATACTCCCTCTGCAGCACCCTAGGTGAACCAAATAAAAAGTAAAACTACTATGTCAGGCCATTTTTAATGGCAAATATGCATTGAAGTGATAAACTGAAAAATATCTCAATTGAAAGTGCCCAAAACTGCAAACGGAGTATCCCAATGGACTCGGAAGGTCCAAATGCACTAGATATGAATACTCATACACCCTGTGGATAACTTTATAATCATATATAATCATAACCATGCCCAAATAGATAAAAAATAATAATCTGTAAATGATCAAAATCATAAAAATATCACAAATCACCATCCAAAACCTGTAACTGCTGCATGGAACCACCTGGTGGGAAATTAAATACCATATATCATCAATATCTAACATCATTGATCTAACTCATCTCGTGTCCCATGGTTGACTTGTTCAAACTGGGTTTGACCAGGTCAAACTAAACAAAATATGACCCAGGCTAAAACATCAAAATGTTGCAAGTGTAATTGGATATGACATGCTTCATTAGTCATTCAAATAGAAAGATTCTAAACATAAAGTAGCATTTCATTGGAGGTTTAAAATAATATAAATATCCAATGTAAACTTTATAAATAATAATAGCTCAGAAATAGGACCTCAATGATATACTCATTTCATGGTTGTGATCAATTTGCTAGTAATGGGTGGAGGTGGAAAAATACAAGGCTAGGCTAAGGGATGACTGTAATAACTCAACACTGTGATACTTTGGATTTAGTAAAGGGGATACACACTAATTCATATGTTGGATAAAGGTAACACAGTGGGATGGAAGTGTCTCACAAATGGAATAAGTTTTTTGGGAAGTGTTTATTCAACCTTGGCAGATGTCTACAACTCACATCCAAGTTGACTCAGCTCCGTGAGGATATTTTCTAGAGCCTCCATGACTAGGTGCCCGACAAACCGTAACTCGAGACTCTAGGGGACACTTAGAATTAGTTGTCCCTTACTCCATCTCACATCCCAACCCGTAGGCTCCATGAGGAATTAATCATTACATTCAATTTCCCAGGCCAACAATCTTTGGATTTAGCATACATTTAACCATTGTGTTATTTGGGCCTTTCATTACATTTAAATTTATTTCCATGGCCAACATTCTTTATATTTGGGATACATTTAACCACTGCTTTTATTAGGCCTTTGATATCCCTTCTTTGGGGATTTTATATTTCATTCAGTTCAATAGCCCGCCTTACATTGTGCTTAGAAACACAGTTTTGAATTTCATTTCAATGGGATTTCATAAGATATACAATAATTTACATATACATGTAATGATGGTAGTACTATCTACTTCAGGTTTTATCCAACACAACTTAGGCAACTCAAAGCCAAGACACAACTAAATAGGGATGCTATCCAACAAAGAGGCTAGAGTGGGGAAGTCCTCCATATCGCAGGCTAAGGTGTAAGTTAAGGTAAAACTAAACTGGAAAGTGACGAATGGATGGGGAAAGTGAAAGATGGTGCCAAAACTAGCAAGCCATATAATGGTGGGAATGATCACTTCCATTCTCCTAAGGAGGGTAAAACCAATGAGTATAGACAATAAATTCACAATTATGTGCAAGCTAGACCATATAGATATAATATAACAACCATTTCCATAATAGATATACCACTAGATCATGACCACTAAATTCTAAATCATGCTACCAAAATGACCATAAAACCAAATATAAACCAATACACATCAATATACATGTTGCGTCATATACCTGTACCAACCATCTGAACCATCATCTGTCAACTGGAAACTTGTTGCTACACATCTGGGCACTGCATACTGCTATGTATGGAAAAAATGGCTACATCGGTCATCAAATCTAAGTTCCTGAGAATCAGTCACGACATAAGGTTGTGTTGTCTGCTCATGGGCTACTCTGGAAATATGACTGATCCTAGAATGAATGCTCATCTGATGCCAATCTCAAGCATCTCAATGTAAAGGACTGGCTGGAAAAAGGACTGGAATCTGATCTGAAGATATGGTAGCCCCAGCTGCTATAAATGGGATAACAGGACCATGCATTTGATGACCTAATTGGAAAAATCATTGTGATCTATCAAGATGATTTAACTGTTTTCTCCAAAGAAAGAGATGACCATTGAAATCATTTGAAGAAATTTTTTGATAGGTGTCGGAAGTTTGGAATATCTCTAAATCCTAAGAAGTCTACTTTTTGTGTCGATGAGGGCAAGTTGTTAGGTCACATTGTCTCTAAAGAAGGCATCAAAATTGATCATGAGCGAGTTCAAGGAATCCAAGCCATAGCTCCACCACGAGATGTCATCTCCTTGCGATCCTTTTTCGAAAAGATAAACTTTGTGAGAAGATTCATTCCCAATTTAGTTGAGTTGGCCAAACCTTTGAATGCACTACTGAAGAAAGATGTAAAATTTGTCTGGGATAAGAAATGTAATGCATCATTTGAATCGCTAAAGAAAGCTATTTCCTCGGCTCCTGTCCTGGTATGTCCTAATTATAATAAGGAATTCTTGATTTACTCATATGCCTTTGAAGGCACTATAACAGGTGTTTTGTTGCAAAAGAATGAAAGCTATCATGAACAACTAGTTGCCTTCATGATTAAAAATCTTAGAGATGTTGAGCTAAATTATACAACCACTGAGAAACAAGCGTATGTGTTGGTAAAGTATTTAAAGCATTTCAGTACATACATAGGATACTCAAAGATAGTAGCCTATGTCCCATATCAAGCAGTTAAGGATGTTTTGTTTCAACATGATGGCAATGGGGTTAGAGGAAATTGGATATCTAGAATTCAGGAATATGATATCGAGATCAAGCCAATTAAGATAGTAAAAGGTCAAGGATTAGCTCAACTTATGACTAAAACCAAAGCTTGATCTAGTGATAATCATGAAATGGACATGGGAAATGCTATGGTGCTCTATATTGATGAAGATCATGAATGGTATAAGGACATTATTTATTTTCTTAAAAATCTGTCTTGTCTTGACCATCTTTTAAATCACCAAAGAAGGGCTTTGAGGCTAAAGGCATCTAAATATATACTAACGGAAGATGGTTTAGGATGGAAAAATACAGATGGGATTGTTTTAAAACGTGTGAACCCTGATGAGTCCCAAAAGATCATAACTAAAATGCATTCATGATTATGTGGAGGCCATTATGCGCCTAGAACCACCGCTGCAAAGATTATGTGAGTTGGGTATTATTGGCCATCATTGTTTAAGGATGTGCATGCCTACATTAGGACTTGTCAAGAATGCCAATTTTTCTCGAGAAAACCTAGATTCCTTTAGCTACAGTTATTGTAGAAGCTCCTTTTCAACAATGGGGAATGGATTTTGTTGGCCTTGTAGATCCAAGTTCATCTAATGGGGACAAGTATATCTTGACCTGTACTGATTATTTCACCTGTTGGGTTGAAGCTATTCCTACTAAGAAAGCAACAATAGAAGTGGTAGTCAATTTTTTGGAGGAATACATTGTTTCTAGATATGGTTGTCCCCTGAAAATCACCACGGATAATGCAAAAGCCTTCAACAAAGAAGAAATGTCCACATTTTGCTTAAATCATGGAATCAGGACAAGTATATCTTGACCTGTACTGATTATTTCACCTGTTGAGTTGAAGCTATTCCTACTAAGAAAGCAACAATAGAAGTGGTAGTCAATTTTTTGGAGGAATACATTGTTTCTAGATATGGTTGTCCCCTGAAAATCACCACGGATAATGCAAAAGCCTTCAACAAAGAAGAAATGTCCACATTTTGCTTAAATCATGGAATCACTTTGTCCCATTCTTCTAATTACTACCCACAAGGAAATGGGCTGGCAGAATCAAGAACAAGAATTTAATCTAGCTTTTAAAAAGAATGGTGGGAGATAATAAAAGGAGTTGGGATAATAAACTTAAATATGCTCTTTGGGAAGACCGGACAACCGTTAAGAGAATTACAGGCAAAGCTCCTTTTGAAATAGTTTACGGGAAAAATTGCAAACTGCCCATAAATCTCTAGATCCCTGTATATGAGATTTTATAGCAGTGTTCCTTAAGACAAGAAGCTATGCAAGCGAGAATTGACAAACTATTTGAATTGGATGAAACCAAAAGAGAAGCCTGGAATAGAATGGTCATAGAACAAGAAAGGGTTAAAGGAACTTTTGATCAAAGAAGTAAGGATGTACAATTTGGGGTAGGTGATATAGTCTTACTTTGGGATAAGAACAAAGAAAAGTCAGGAAATCATTGAAAATTTGAGAAGCTATGGATGGGCCCTTATTGAGTGAGCAAGATAACAGGGAAAGGTTCAGTTTGGTTGGAAACATTGGATGGTGATGAGTTGGAATTGCCAGTAAACGGAGTATTGTTGAAATATTACTACCCCCTTGTCCCTTTGGGGTAGAACTCCTCTTGCATGTTTAGTCTAGGTAGGTTTTTGAATAAGCTCACTTGAGAAATATGATTTGAGTGTTTTTCTTTTTCCTGAGTGCCGAGTGTCTGCTGTGTTTCTTCTGAGTGATGAGTTTCTTTTTCCTGAGTTATTTGAGTTTAGATCATCTTGATTTTCCCCAAGCTTTCCCCTGCATAAATAATAATAATAATAATAAACAATAAAGCATGTTAGTTAATTTGGTTAGTATCTTTTGGTTATGCATTTAAGTTTATGTTCTAGATTAGAATTTCATTTCGGTGTTTTATTTTATGCCATACATGTTGCTCAGTAGTTTGCTTCCATGTGTGTAGGAATAGGTACATTTGATGATGGAGTGGATCATGTTGGTGTTGGATAGCAGATTGATGCAATTAGTGTTGGGGACCACATATTTATGAGGTTCTCAAGCACTCTCTCCCTTAGAGCACTTGTCCCATTTGGAACGAGATGTTATCACATTCATAGTAGCCGCGCTACCATGATTGCAGAGCAGGTCATTGTATATTTTTGAGCTTGGCCTTTACACATTTTTTGTGAGATCAGCCTATGATGAGCAGTAATGTTGATGATCACTCACGCATCAGAGCATCCCCATATCAGACATGCAGTGAACCTTATGCCAAGACTGAGATTGTTGACCTCAGATTTGATGACCAAGGTGACCTTTTATCCCATATAGAGCAGTGTAGTGCCCTGAGTTTCAACATCAGTGTTTTCAGTGGTTACAAATATTTCAGATAGCAGATACATGTATATGGCCCAACAGGTATATGGTGTGCATTGGTTTTGATTATCTTGCTCTTTTGGTCATTTTGGTAACTTGACTTAGTTTCTAGTGATCATGATCTGGCAGTATATATATATATGTATGACATGGATATGGTTATTATTGATTATTTAAATGGTATTATTACTCATAATTTGAAGCTCTTGTTTTATACTCATTGGTTTTACCCTCTTAGGAGTGTGGACATGATCATTCCCACCTTTATGGCTTGATAGCTTAGGTATCACCTTCACTTTCCCCATCCATCCATTATATCTTCCTTGATTGGATTTTACCCTGACTTACACCTCAACCTGTGATATGGAGGACCTCCCCACTTTTGCCTCTATGTCAGATATCATCCCTGTTAGTTTGTGTCTCAACTCTGAGTTGGCAACAAAACTTACTGAATCCTTGATCCTTTTGGGCTAGGAGTACCCGCTGGTGTTGGTTGCTGAGCTTAGGTGAGTTGGATTTGATACCTTGATCACTCTAGTCAGTTGCCCAGATGTTTGGTCTTGATTGTAGAGAATACCCCTAGTTGCTTGAGTCATGTTGGCCAAAACCTGAAGCAAATTGTACTACCATCATTGCATGCATATGGAAACTATTATATTATCTTTTGTGCAATCCCATGGAAACAAATAAAACTATGCTTCTTAGCACAATGAAATAGGGTTATGGAAATTGAAATGAAAAGCACCTTGTATCTGAGCTGCGATTAGTTGTGCTTTTAAGCACATGAAAAATCCAAAAAGGGGTCATAAAGGCCTAAAAAAGTAGTGGTTAAATATATGCTAAATCCAAATACCGTTGGAAAGAAATTAAATGTAATGATTAATTCCTCATGGAGCCTATGGGTTGTGATGTGAGATGGAGTAAGGGACAACTGATTCTAAGTGTCCCCTAGAACCTCAAGTTACGGTTAGTCGGGGACCCATACATGGTGCTTCTAGAAAAGATCCTCACGGAGTTGTTTCAGCTTGGATGTGTGTTGTAGACATTTTCCAAGGTTGAATACGCACTCCTCTAAACAACTTATTCCATTTGTGAGACACTGCCATTTCCTGTGTGTTTATTATCCGACATATGATTAAGTGTGTATTTCCCTTATCCCTTATCCAAAGTATCACAGTTTTGATTCAGTCAAGTCATCTCCTTATCCTAGCCTTGCATTCTTCACCCTCACCCTTTTCTAGCAAAATGTTCATGTCTACAGAATGAGTATATTCCTGAGGTTCTATTGTAAGTAAATGATTATTTAAACTTGTATTTGGTATAATTATCTATTAACTGCCAGTGAAATGATGCTTAATACTTCAAGTATTTCTATGAGAGTGATTAACATGGCATGATTTAACCATTTTCACTTGTAGCATCGGGATTTTCTAGCTTGGGTCATATTTTGATCAGTCTTGACCTAGTTAAACTTAGTTTGACCAAGTCATCCTTGGGATTCATGATGATTTGGACTAGTGATGTTATATGATGATGATTTATGGTTCTATGATGCACCTTTGATGATTCCATACAGTGGACACAGGCTTCAGATGATGGTTGATGTATTTTTTTATGGTTATTATTATTTCCAGACCATTATTTTATTATTGTCCAGGTATGGCTGAGGCCACAGATGATCTTACAGGTTTCCATAGGGTGTATGGGTACTCATATATAGTATATTTGTACTCTCTGAGTCCATTGAGACACTAAGTTATCGGTTTCAGGAACTCTCAGTGATGATATGGTCATATTTCCACTTTTGTCTAGCCTTTCCATGCAAAAATGGCATGTCCAGCAGTTGCATTGATCTAGCACGTTTTCCTAGGGAGCTACATAGGAGATGGGGGGTCCATCCACTTGTTATTACCATATTACCCCATCTAAAAACATGATGGTGCAATCATATTTGTGTCTGGGACACCAGGCAGTGAGCTACAGGCATTTTGATGATTTTTAGGTGGAATAAAATGGGATAAAAAGGTCATTGAGGAAATCGATTTGGGAAATTGAGGCAAGTATTTGGCATGAGGTTTGTTTAGAGTTAATTTGTGATGTATCCCAATCCTATATCATCTTGCAGTAGTCACTGAGGTCCACACACTCTCCGGGTTGTGTTTTGATGTATTATTCTCTCATTGAGGGGGGCCATGATTTGGTCATTTGGTCACTATGACATGTTATCGAGTCATATCTTATGTTATTGTGCCATGGGTTGATACTAGTGAATGGAATTAATACCTCCTATCCCCACCATGTTCTCCTTTCACTTGTACTAGTCATGTTTTATGTGGTGCGACCCCCCCTAGGGCCTCTTTTAGTGAGTGTGCACCCCTCTTAGTGAGTTGATCCATGTTATATTGTTCCGGCTCATCTTAACCGTTGATTATATTGTATCTATCTTTTGATATCCACCAATCGTTCATAATGTGGTTTAGGGTTTTGGTCTCTCTCATTCCTATTTAAGGAAGAGACCCCCGTATTGTAAAGGCACCATTTGGGCTCTAGAAATACTGGAATAAAATATTATTTTGCAGATTTGCTTCTTGGGTTTTGATGGATTCTCTTGCAAGTTGAATATACAATATTTTCTCTATGTTATCATTGTGGATCTTGTTTCTCCAAACGTTTTCTCCGCAGGGAGGTCGTGTGGTAGAAAAGGAGGACTACTTGAGGGGACACTATTGTGGGGAAACCCCATATCTTACCTTTGGATCGATCTTTGTCTCAGGGAGTATCATTATTGTATATTTGTGACATATTTGATGCTACTTGTTTCATCTTTTCTGCATTATAACCATTTTCATGCTAAATCGATTCTCATATAGATCAGTTTTGCAGGGGAAGGGTGCACTTGTCACTCTAGAGGGATAACGATTTCACTTGCGGGAGCTATATCTCACTCTTGATTGCCTCACTTGGGAAGGATTATCAATTTGCAAGGTAGCCGCAAGATTTAGAGGTAAGATCTACAAGCTATGTATCTATTTTCATGCATTTTACCCATTGTTCACTTCAAACCCTCATCGTTAAAGCCCTAGATTTTTAGATCTGATAGATTTGGTGATTATTCGGGATTAAAACATAAAACCCACCTCTAAATAAATTAAAGAACATCATAGATAAAGTTTGGTTTCATTTTGAATCCATTTGACCCCCGATATAAGGCACTGATCATCTCTTGAGGGGGACGCACTTGTGGGTTTTATGCATATTTCCGGATCTATCACTTGGGTTGTGCTACTTTTGTCTTAAAACATTAGATCTACTACTTATCCAACCTCCTAGTGCCATTTGGACCTTAAATTCACCTTGTGGACCTCATTTCACTCATTTTCCATATTTTAAAGGTGGGCCCCACTTGGGTTTTCTTGATTGGCATTAGATCCATCTAGATCTATTCACCTAAATTCATAAGTGGTATAATCATTTCATTGGTTGAGTATTTGTCCTTCCATAAGTCTCCTCAACCAAGCCCTAACTCTATGTGTCCACTTATAATCCCTAGATCTAGATCCATTCACTCTTGATCTTCTCCTATTTCATCTTCACATTTCCCTAGGAGGTCCAGAGTTGGTTCGCTAGCCTTCATTGGTTAGATAGGGTCTCCCCCTTGGTCTTGCTTAGGCTAGATCTAAAGTGAAGAGTTCCTTGGTTAATGTGACAACCATTTACCTTGGGAACCGTGGCATCTCTTGGGTCACCTCTTTAGTTTTCCAATGCCTCTACCATCCTGGATAGGATCACCTTTTGGGACAACTACAAGTTATGTGATAACATGTACATTACAAATTTTATCTTCCATACCCATGGATTAAAATTGCGTTGGGAAATTGATGTTGATTACTACTGTGTCAATGTGAGAGGAAACTCTGCCTACAATTGAGAATCAATGGAGTCTTAATAGTGATATTCCCTAGACAACTTGTGCTAGAGGATTGGAAGGAAATTGGGATAGCCTGAGGGGCTACATGCAAAGAAGGGGATCCCATTCCTGGTGTTATGTAGGTTAAGGGGGAAAGTTTTGGTTGGTTGGGATAGTTGTAAAGGAGCTTTTGACACCATAAAGTAAATGAGTTTTGAACTGAGGAGAATGACATAGAAGCTTCACCCTTATGGAATGATAGTGTTAATCCCTATAAATTTTGTGACATTACATTTCTATTATTATATTAGTATTGTATTTATTGGTAGGATAGGAACTTAATTGTAAATGTATGGTTGGATATAATTGTAATTTCATCATTTGTCTCTTATATATATACTAAGGAGACCTAGATTTAGGGCATCTCATCTTGTCTTTTGTATTTGGTACATCGTATACTGAGTTCGCCCTCTTGAAGAGGCTTCTTATTCACCTCTTTTCTTCATTCTCCAGGTTTTGGATTACTCTCTCTTTCTTATTTCATCCTCTTTTGGGAATTGGGTGCATAGCATTTGGTATCAAAGCTTGGACGCTTCCAAAATGTGTTATCTTGGAATTTTTGCTATAATGATTTTAAGGGATGTTTCAGACAAAAAAATTTGGAGGGGTCTTAGAGGACATAGTGAAATATCTATGGTGGAAATTTCAGGTGCCAAGTCATTATATATTTGGAGTTATACTTTGGAATTTAGGGGTTTTGACTAGTCCAAAGACTAGTCTCAAACATGTGCTCTAGGTAAAATTGTTATATATAAATATTGAGGGATCCAAATTGAGTGAGACCTATTGCATCGAATGAAGTTGTACCATAGTGTTTTTGGTATTAATTTCATAATTAGAGATGGAAAATTGGACACATGGCAGGCCATACACTTTCGCTCTCTTGAAATGGACAAAAACAACAAGTTTTGGAAAAGTTACCAGAGCTCTCCCTTGGCACATTAGAATAAGATCAAACCTATGGCATTGCAAAGGAGACATTCCAAGCTATTTTAGGAAAAAATTTCAAAATCAGAGGGGTGAAAATTTTAGAGATAATTTAGGAGCAAGGTCGGCCACCAAGACAATCTACAAACCAGGGTTTTTCAAGGTATTTTAACTTGAAACTTGCATAAATTTTGATTGGAGTATTTGTTTTGCTTGATTCTATTAGGTTGATCTTGACTTGGTTAAAGAGTGATTAAATATAAGCTTTATTCGTCCAATAATGGGTTTACTATTGGTGGTGTATGGGCCCATGGTTTTGGTTAACCCATGGTATTTTCCCATGGTTTAAGCATGTGACGAAGCCTATTTAAAGGCTTGACTAACTACATTGTAAGATGCCTAAAGTGTTTGATGGATGGAGTATCCAAGACTAATAGATATCTAATTGGTGGTTTTTTTTCCCTATATAGGGTTTCTAGGGTAAAAATACTTGTTCCTCTTATGTTCTTGTTTTTTTGCATCATTATTAATTTTCTAGCATAGCATGTGGTACTAGAGCAAGTTTAGCATGGACTTCTCACGAGATTTGTGGTGCATATGCAACATGATTGAAAAATCACATGGAATATAGTGGATGAAGAAGTACCCAGTTAAGGAGTGCTTGATTTGGTTCACTGTAGTAGAGATGGATGCAAGTGAAGAAGCACACAAATGTTTCTTGCATCACATACTCTTGTAAGAATTTTTATGGAGTTGGATTTAACCACAATGTAAATGGGCGTACAACTATAAGACCTATTTAGGCATGCATACCCTTGTCTTGGTGGGTCACTTATGTAAAGTCTAATATAGATTTAGGTAGACTAAAGAGGGGGGCATGTTGTCATTCCCAATACTAGTTAAAAAATTTGATGGGGTTGGTGCTTACCCCAGGTCAAGTTTAGAGGGTGGAATATTAGGTTAATCTTGAATTGGTTAAAGAATGATTTACAATAACCTTTATTTGGTTAATAATCGATTTACCATTGGTGGTTTACAGGCCCATGGTTTTGGGTAACCCATGGTATTTTCCCATGGTTTTAGCATGTGATGAAGCTTATTTAAAGGTTTGAGCAATTCCAACATAAGATACCTAAAGTGGTTGATGTTGGTTGGAGTAGCAAAGACTAATCGATATCTAATTGGTTGTTGGTTTTCTTAGGGTAAAAATACTTGTTCCTCTTATGTGCTTGTTCTTGTGCATTACTATTATTTCCCAACAAATTCAAAAGGTGTGATAAAGAGGAAATGGAGAAGAACTATAGTAGTTATTATTGGGCTCAAATGAAAAGAGGTGGAGAAAAAATTTATATGCCCCTCAAATCTCCAGAAGGCTCAACTGTGACATAAGAAATGCACGATGAAGTAAACTTTGAATTGACCAAGATTACCAATAGAGTAGACAACTTTGAAAATACAATGTTAAAAAAAGGGGACATCATGAATATGGTAAATAAGGATGAATTTTGAACATTCAAAGAAGATATCCAATTTGACCTAAAAAACATGCAAGTTGAATTCCAAACATTCAAAGAAGATATCCAAGCTGACCTCAAAAACATGATCAACCTACTTACCAAAAACTTAGCTCCTCGAGAAGAGTATAAGGAGAACAAGTGGGTGAAGTCTAGGAAATCCTAGGAGAAAATTTCATTATAATATAAGAGAACAAGAGCCCTAAGTCCCAGAAACCTTGTGGCTCATTACTCCAAGATACACACAATCATGGTTCAATTTGGGGCCAAGGAACTACTTCATTCCTAAGATTGATATGAGAAAGTTTGATGGCAATGATTGAATAACATGGATATTCTAGATGGATCAATTCTTCGATCTACACAAAGAGATAACTTTACAAACGGTAACCATTGCATCCTTATATTTGATACCTAATCAATTTGTATGGTACCAATGGCTTTGTGATTGTAAAAAGGACTTTATTGTCTCTTGGTCTATATTTATGGAAGAATTGATCACACAATATGGGGAAATTGATCAGAGTAACACCTTCTTTAGACAATTGGTAAATCTCAAGCAAAAAGGTAGAGTTATAGAGCACATTAAGCATTTTCATAAGTTGAGTCTTAGGGTGAAGAACATTCCAGAGGATAATTTTTTGGATCTCTTTATGGGCACTCTAAAGGACAACATTCAACACGAGGTACATTTATTTGAACCTAAATCATTGGAGAATGATTTTCGTTTGGCAAGGAAAGTTGAAAGTAAAATATGGCTACTAGAAGGGTTTCTACTAACACCTATAGAGAGGAAAATGTCCCCCCCCCCAACCTCAATCAACCTATAAGGTTGACGCCTCAACAAGTGGAGGAAAGAAGAGCAAATGGGCTATGTTTCAATTGTGACAACAAGTACAGTAAAGGGCATAAGTGCAGTGAGAAGAAATTACTCTACATAGAGTGTGAAGAAAAAGATGATCCAGAAATGGAACAGTTTTAAGAGGTAGATCTAGAAGATATTACTCCAACCATACCTTGCCATAAATTGGCTAGCATTATCACTCCTCAAATTCTTAGGATAGAAGGATATATCAAAAAGAAAAAGGTAACAATGTTGATTGAATTTGGTAGTATCCATAACTTCATTAATTGCAAATTAGCCAAACTTCTCAATTGCTTTGTACATCCGACACCATAATTTCAAGTAATGATTGTAGATGGAGGTACCCTAAATTGTTCAAGGAAATACCATTGTATTAATATTACTGTGGGGGGGGGTATTTATTGGATAATCCAATGCTAGTAATCCAAATGGGTGGTGTTGATGTTATACTAGGGGTCCATTGGATACAATCATTGGGAACAATGGCTTTTAATTTTCAGGAACTTTTCATGATATTCTCTTCAAAAGGAAAGGAAATTGAACTTAGAGATACTCCAGGGAAACCCTCTAAAGTGATAAGCTCTAAAAACATGACAAAATTGCTAAAACAAGGACATTGTGGAATAGTTGCATAGTTGTTCTCGCTAGATGCTCAAGGATCTATGCCCTCTATTCCAATGGATCTCCAACAAGTTATTGATAATTATTCCAAGGTATTTGGAGAAATTCCTAAAGGTATTCCACGTACTAGATATCATGACCATGCTATTCACTTGCAACCAAGATGTTTGCCACCTAATATTAGACCCTACATGTACCCATATGCACAAAAGAGTGAAATTGAAAATATGGTTCAAGATATGTTAGATGTAGGTGTCATTTAACCCAACCCGAGTGATTTCTTTGCACCAGTGGTGATCAAAGTTCATGGCATATGCGTCTAGATGATAGAGAGCTCAATAAGATGACCATTAAAAATAATTTTCCTATTCCCATAATTGATGAGCTATTAGATGAATTACATGGAGCAATTTTCTTTACCAAGTTGGATCTTCATTCTGTATATCATCAAATCAGAATGAAGAAAGAATATGTTTTGAAAACAACATTCATAACACATCAAGGTCATTATGAATTTTTGGTGGTGCCATTTGGCCCTACCAATGCACCTTCCACATTTCAAATCTTGATGAATTCTACTTTTAAACCCTTCCTAGGAAAATTTGTGTTAGTATTTTTTGATGATATACTAATCTATAGCAAATATTGGGAAGAGCATGTACAACATGTTCACAAGCTCTTAAAACTATCGGAGGAGCACTAATTGTATGCAAAGCCTTCTAAGTATGCATTTGGGGTTTAATAAGTGGAATGTTTGGATCATATTATACCTCACAAAGGTGTCAAAGTGGGCCATAACAAAATTAAGGCTACCATGGAATGATCAGTTCCCAAAACCTTGAAGAATCTTAGAGGATTTTTAAGATCGACGGGATACTACTACAAGTTCGTCAAGAATTACAGTCAAATAATAACTCATCTAACAATGTTATTGAAAAAGGAGGCATTCTCTTGGACTCAAGAAGAAACCAAATATTTTGAGAAACTTAAAGTGGTTATGTGTATAGATCTTGTATTAGCCACACTTGATTTCACATAAACCTTTATATTTGAATGCGATGTCTCAGAGCATGGCATTGGTTCAGTTTTAATGCAAGAAGGAAGGCCACTTGCCTTTAAAAGCTTACAACTTAAAGGTAAAAACTTAATAATACCAATTTATGAAAATGAAATGTTGGCCATATTGCAGACAATTAAGAAACGGTGTCCTTACCTAATAGGAAGACACTTCAAGGTAAAAACATATCATGAAAGTCTTAAATACTTCTTGGAACAACGATTATCTTTAGAAGAGAAATAAAAATGGGTGACAAAGATGATAGGTTATGACTTTGAAATTATCTACAAAATAGAAAACAAAATGTGGTGGTAGATGCACTTTTAAGAAAAGAAGATGACATTGAGGGTTTAATTTGTTCTATTTCCGTCATGCAATTTGATTGGGTAGAAGCTAGGATAAAATGGAAACAAGATTATAATACATACAATATAATTCAACAACTACAAGAAGACCCTAGTTCACTAGATAAATTTGTGTGGAATAATGATTCACTATGGTACCAAGATCGCCTATATTTATGTAAGGATTTTCAACTCAAACAAAATGTCCCTTTGGAATTGCACACTTCACCTGTAGGAGAAAATTTAGGGTTCTTGAAAATGTACCATAGGATCAAGAATGATTTTCTCTGGGGAGGTCTTAAAAATGGTGTCCAAAATTTTGTGGCATAAATATTTTTGGTTTACCAACAGAACAAAGGAGAGATAATCAAGACACGAGGTCTTCTACAACCATTAGCCATACCAAGTCAACGTTGGGAAAAGGTATTAATGGATTTTATCACATGTCTACCAAAGTCAGAAGGAAAGACTGTCATCAAGGTAGTAGTGGATTGACTCACAAAGTATGCCCATTTCTGTTGTCTTTCTCATATTTTTGAACCTAGTATAGTAGTTGCAGCATTCATGGAATCAATTCATAAGCTACATGGAATCCCTAAGATTATAGTAGGTGATAGAGACCCAATTTTCATGGTAATTTTTAGAAGGAACTATTTTCTTGTTTGGATACTCAGTTGGTTTACAACTCCTCTTACTATCCTCAATTTGATGGCATTAGAGGAAATTTGAGGTCTAAAATGGGCCTCCTAAGGAAAATAATAAAATAATATTTAAAATAATGAAATAATAGTTAAAATAATAAAATAATATTTATTAATTTTGGAGGAAGAAAGAAAAAAACTACTTTTTTGTTCATATTTTCAACATATCTCCCTGTGTTTTTACTCAAATTTCGAGCGGGAGGAAATTCTGCATCCAACGAGTGCTCCTGCTCGAAATTTGAGTAAAAAAAAGAGATATATGTTGAAAATACAAACAAAAAAAGTAGTTTTTTAATAACAAATATCTCATGTCAACCATTATGGTTGACTCATTTGATTGAAATTCTATTGGTTCTTGAATTCCAACTCAGAAGCAATTATGGTTGGCTCATTTTCTTATATGATGGCTCGTTTTCTTATAAGGCCCATTTTAGACCTCAAATTTCATCTAATGGAAAACTGAGATTATGAATAAATGTCTAGAAGGGTATTTTCGTTTCTTTGCATCTGATAGAAAAACACAATGGGTCAAGTGGTATCCCTTAGTAGAATGGTAGTACAACACATCTTTCCATACTTCATAAAAATGTCACCATTTATGGAACCTTATAGCTATCATACTCCTTCCATAACATCATCATTGAAAGAGAAATCTAAGGTTCAAGAAAAGGAGGATCACATAAAGCACCAACAAGGGGTTCTCTGAAAGATGACTTGGATATAGCACAAAATAGGATGAAACAACAAGCAGATCAACATTGTAGTGAAAAGAAATTTGAAGTGGGGGATTGGGTATTTTTGAGGCTACAACAATACAAATAGATGTACCTTAAGCAACAAAAGAAGGACAAGAAATTATCGCCCAAGTAATATGGTCCCTATAAGGTGTATTAGATGATTGGAATTAGGACTTACAAATTGGAGTTGTATCCATATTCACATGTACATCTAGTCTTACATATTTCTTGCCTAAAAACAATAATTGGTGATAAGATCCTAGTCTAGACTATTTTACCAGAGATTGATGAAAAAGGGAAATTGGTACTAGAACTTGAAACAATCATTGACACAAGGACTAAGAAAATGTGAAATCAAACAATTACTAAGTACCTAATAAAGTGGAAGAACTTGCCAATAGAAGAGGTGCCATGGGAAGATGAGTTCTTCATGCAAAAACATCTATAGTTAATCAAAGGTTGTGGAAAACAATTATTTTAAGGGGTGGGGCATGTTAAGCCCTATATATTGTGATATTTCATTTCTATTGTTATATTAGTATTTTCTTTATTGGTCGGCTAGGACCTTAATTGTAATTGTATGGTCAACTATAATTGTAATTATACCCTTTTTTTCCTATATACATACCAAGGAGACCTAGCTTTAGGGCATCTCATATTGTCTTGTGTATTTGGTACATTGTATAAGGAGGTTTCCCCCTCGAAGAGGCTTCTTATTCATGTCTATTCTTAATTCCTAAGGCATTGGATTACACCCTCTTTCTTATTTTATGCTCTTTTGGGAATTTGGTGCATAAAAAATATCCTCAACTTGGGTGTGGCCTCTATCATATTAAGGTTTAGTCTGATAAAGTGCTTAAAGTTGGGAGGAATATACTCCATTTGTATCTAGTTGGAGGACCATTCCATAAATATAAGTGTTGGAATGTGCATGCTTATAATTCTACTTGTGGAATACTATTGATTTTATGTGATGTTATGCATTTGATTTATTTTCTAGATTATTCAATGTTATGTATGAAATTAAATTCTCATAGTTATGAATGTATGCATAATAGTTTCATGTTTTTATGGGTTTGAATCTCTTGATCCAATTGGGGTTAGGATTTGTAATTAGGGGCGATGGTTTATCCCATTTAACATCCATGAATCATGGAGAAGCACTTGGAGGGTTTTTTGTGAGGTTGTTCCTTGGAAAAAAAGTAGATTCATGTTTGACATTGTAATTAAATAAGTAAGGTTGTTGTAGCTTGTTTATGCTCATAAAATTTATAGACAACCATTAATACTGATGGTGGCAACATTAGAGGATAATTTCATAGGTGAAATTAAGGTACCCGATAGCCTTGATATTGGAAAAAGGTTAACATGTACATGACATTATTCAAAGACTTGAGGATAGTGGCCTACTTGACTAAACATCAACCTACTTGAAGGGGCAAGCAAGTAGGTGTTGACAAGTTGCAAAGAGACTTGATAATTTGTAATATATGAAGGATTGCTTAATGAAGATATCGGGATTTGATAATGAGTTTCCTAAGGATGAGGATAATATAAAATCGATGGATTAGGTTTCAAAGGTTGAATTGGATGAAGTTCTTCATAGATTAAAAAATGATAAATGTTATGGACTATATGGATGGATAATTGAATTCTTCCTTGGGTTTTATGATATCATTGATGAAGACTTATTGAGGTTCATTGAGGAATCAATATCCATGGAAGAATGTTGACAACATTCAACCGAGCCTTTATTGCCTTAATTCCAAAATTTGGTAACCCTGTGTCTTTTGATGAATATATGCCTATCTCCTTATACATTTGTATATACACAGTAATTTCTTAGTTAATAGCGATGAGGGTAGAAGACATATTGTCAAAGTCGGGATCATATGAGAAATTTGGTTTCCTATTAGGCCATCGGATCTATGAGGCAATTGGTGTCATGCAAAAGAGATTGCAGTTGGTCAAAACCAAGAATGTGTCTACTATCGTACTCAAAATAAACCTTAGAAAATATTATTACAAGGTGAAATGGAACTATTTGAGGTTTGTGTTGATTCACCTAGAGTCTTATGTATAGTTTGTAATTCGAGTAATGAATTGTGTATCCATAGTTTTCTTTACTATATTGATTGATGGTTTAGCTATAAGGTTTTTTAGGCCAAGTAGAGATCTATGATAGGGGTATCCCCTTTTGCCTCTACTATTTCTTATTGCGGAAGAAGGTTTATGTAAGGCTTGATGAATGCAAAAAGGACTGGAGCTTTAAAGGGCATCATAAATAGATTGATTATTTGTTATTTGTAGATGCCATTTTATTATTTTGTGATGTATCGAGATGGGATGCTATTAAGTTAAAAAAAGTGCTTTATCTCTATATTTTGTTACTAGGATGCTAGTGAATATTGGGAAATGAACCATCTCTTTGGTTAGGACGAAGGAACAAGAGGAGAGATACTTTAAATAATTATTCCTGTCTCAACAATTATATTTGCAAAATGGATTCATATACCTAGGTTTTGTCATAAATCCCAATAACCATGGGAAAAGGGACATAGTATGGCTTATTTCAAAAGTTGAGAAGAGACTCTTGCTTTGGTGTCATCGCTGATTATCTTAGTGAGGAAGGTTGTCTTGGATTTTGTGGTATCTCGAGATGTCCTCCATGATTCAAATGCCTTGCATGGAGGTACATCAACAATATAGGCATCGGTATGGAGTAGAGGGTGAGATACACTCTACTCAGTGGCATGAGTCGATTGGTGACTGCATGCGGGCCTTCTAGGGAGTCTTGCCTCTTGCATGCATGAGATTTTCATGGCCAGATAGTAATTAAAAGATGCATGCACAAGTGACTTTTTGCATGCACGGATATTAGCTTTTTGGTAAACCTAATTGATCGATGAGATTATATATAGAGTCAGGATGTCCCCGGACGAGGCACTTCAGTTGACTTATCTGAGAGAGATCTGGCAGGAGTGACGAGGGCGCATTAGTGCATGCAGGGTGAATTTCTGAGATAGAGAGAAGCTTCTGTAGGAGGGACAGGGGTGTGATCCGAGCTGGATCAGACGCCACTGGTCCAGAGGCACTTGGCACCCAGATATGTGGACTGATATATTTCAGTAGAGTGGTTCCTGCAGATATTGTGGAGGACGGCTTCTAGAGAGGAATAGAGGCACATTACCAAAGGGTAGAAGAGCTCATTCAGAGTCCGATCTTCCGATTGAGTGTCTGAGAATTTCAGAATAGCCTTGCCTCAGTTTGTGAGGAAGGTCTGTGACGATCAGAGCTCAGATCTGCGAAGATATGATCTTGTATGAGCATTTGACATCCAGAGGGAGGGCGCACTTTTCCATGTATGGGAAGGGCGCATTCACCAGTTGAGTAGTTGGATTTATTCCATAGAAAAGCAGATCATAGCAGATCAATGGGAGAGGCAGTACATTCAGAGCTACCTGTAGATAGACTCAGATCCAGATTGACAGCTAACAGACATTTCCTCAGTGCATCCATCAACTGACGCATGCAGATCTAAGGTATTGACCCAGTCAGGATTGAGTGTTACATCTGAGGTAACAATGTATGTACTTTTTTATTTCATATATTTCTTTGGGATCGAGATAGTAGAAAGCCCCACAGATTGTTGGTTTTCCCCGTTTGGAGTTTATAAGGTATATCCAGTGTTATGTGTGTGATTGATTGAGTATTTCAGTATTTAAGTGGTAAAGAGATCTATAGCATTTGATTCTTAAGTCCTTAGAGTATTACTGATTTACAAAGACTCAATTTGCTTGATATCTCAGGGTTATCCAGAGGGAGTAGTGATCTCTGGATAAAATTTACATGGTATCAGAGCCCTAGTAAGGGTTAGGGAGATCAATCACACTCAGATTAGTCAAGATAGAGACCATATATACCAGATCTAAATAGCGGAGCTCATATCTGTGGTTGTAGAGGTCATATCTATCAGATCTGTGAGTTTGGAGGATAGATCTGAGATAGATCTATCATATATGTGAGTGAGGAGGCCATATTTGTGATCAAGAGAGGTTCTTGTATCACTTTGTGTTCAATTTTCAGTTTAGATATTATGGGCACTAGCTTGACATTGGAGGATCGGTTGGATGGGGCCTCCAATTACAATGCATGGAGGGAACGGGTTGTACTCTTGTTGAAAGAGTGAACTATGGGATTTTGTGGAGTGCACAACCACAAATCCAGTCACAGTTCCATGAGATGCTACTAAAAAAGCAGTATATGAGAAAAAGAATGTAAAGTCTCAGAGGATCCTACTTGATGCTATCAAGGATCATGTCATCCCACATGTCTCAGCCAAAGACAATGTTTATGAGATGTGGGATGCATTGACCAATTTGTACTAGAGTTCTAACGCCAATAGGAAGATGGTTCTCAAAGAGAAACCAAGAAGCATAAAGATAGGAAAGGATGAGAGCATGTCTACATATCTCACCAATATCACTTAGGTGAGGGATGAGTTGGGAGTTGTGGGTGAAAAGGTTGAGGATAGTGAGTTGGTAATACAAGCCCTGAATGGCATGACCATGCCATGGGAAGTATTTGTCCAGTCCAACATTGCTATAGAGAACCTTCCCAAGTGGGATCATCTGTGGGACGATTTCACCCAAGAGGGTATTCATAGAGTTTATATTCAGGGATCAGCTTCCACCATTCCTAAGGAGGAGGATGTGGCACTTGCAACAAAGGGGAAACAACGGTTCAAACAGAAGAAGGATCTGAGCAAGATCAAGTGCTTTTCCTGCAATGAGTATGGAAAATATGCGGGACAATGTCTACATAAGAAGAAAGGTAAGCGGGAAAAGGATGAGCAGTTGGAGGCAACAGAGGAGGTGGATGAGTTTACCTCTCAGTTTGAGAGGGAGTTCTCATTAGCCTAATTTCAGTCAGGGCATGATAGCAGTCAACCTGATATCTGGGTTGATCAAATATGGAGGGTTGACTGCATGCAGAGCAGTCACATGACCAAGATGTGAGATGCATTACTCGTCCTTGAGTACACACTTATGCAGATGATTCGATATGTGCAGGGGATCGATCACTTGGTCACTAGAGTAGGTAGAGTTAGTTTTCTACTTGACCTTGGAGAACTCTTGGAGGTATCAAGGGTGTTGTTCATTCCAGGACTGAGAGGGAGTATACTCTCAGTGGAATCTCTAAATGTTGTCGATTATTTAGTGGTGCTCCAGAGGGATATCATCTTCACCTATCCTATGGGAGTTGATTCAGTCTTGATGGATCACAGGATCGACGGTGAGTACTTGATTCGGGGATAGCCCGCATCTGGCACATTAGGTTGGTTGAGTGCAGCCTCTTCAGAGTCATATGGGGATAGAGAGCGAAATGCTCACAACAGGGATGATTCTAGGAGGTGTGAGTCCAATCAACAGATGGGTGAGCAAGATGATCACCATGATGATGGGGATCAGAGGAGTGACTTTGGTTATCCGACGGATGAGCGAGTTGCTCATGATGATGATGAGACACATGGGATTGAGCCCTTGGATTCATATTAGATGGATGAGCATGATGCACACACAGGAACAAGTCGAAGGCTGAGTTGGTATGAGATGGTGGAGATGGACTTAGCTCAGGAGAGAGCTGAGACAACTCATGAGAGAGTTGAGAAAACTCAAAGATAGATGGATTCCACCTACAAACCAGTAGATCCTCTTGAAAACAGTCTTTGTGATTGGTTACAACAGAGATTCAGAGGGATTCTGAATCAGAATTCAGTGACAAAGTCAGTGGTTGATCAGGGGGATTCTTCTGGAGCCACTTTGATGGATCTAGATCAGGGTACTTCAGGTCAGAGGGCAGCAGTGACAAGCAGGGCAGTTAGACCAATGTCAGCAGCAGGGGACTTGTTGGATCCAGGCATCAATGGTTGGAATTCCTCGATAAGAGGGAGTGTTATATTTTGTTGTATCTCGGGATGTCCTCCATGATTCATATGCCTTGCATGGAGGTACATCGGTAGTATAGGAATCAGTATGGAGTAAAGGGTGAGATACACTTTACTCAGTGGCATGAGTCCATTGGTGACTACATGCGGGCCTTTTGACGAGTCTTTCCTCTTGCATGAATGATATTTGCATGGCCAGTTAGTAATTAAAAGATGCTTGCAAAAGTGAATTTTTGCATGCACATATATTAGGTTTTTAGTAAACCTAATTGATTGATGAGATTATATATAGAGGCGGGATGTCCCTGGACGAGGTACTTCAATTGACTTATCTGAGAGAGATCTGTCAGGAGTGAGGAGGGTGCATTAGTGCATGCAGGGCGACTTTTTGAGATAGAGAGAAGCTTCTGCAGGAGGGACAGGGATGTGATCCGAGTTGGATCAAACACCACTGGTCCAGAGGCACTTGGCTCCCATATTTGTGGACTGAGATAGTTCACTAGAGTGGTTTCTGCAAATATTGTGGAGGATGACTTCCAGAGAGGGAGAGCGGCGCATTACCAAAGGGGAGAAGAGCTCATTCAAAGTCTGATCTTCCGATTGAGTGTCTAATACTTTCAGAGTGGCCTTGCCTCAGTGTTTGAGGAAGTTCTGTGATGACCAAAGCTCAGATCTGTTGAGATCTGATCTTGTACGAGCATTTGACATCCAGAGGGAGGGTGCACTTTTCCATGCAGGGTAAGGGCATATTCACTAGTTGAGCAGTTGGATTTATTCTTTAGCAAAGTGGATCAGAGTAGAGCAGTGGGAGAGGAAGTACAGTCAAAGCTACCTACAAAAAGACTCATATCCAAATTGACAGCTAGGGCACATTTCCTCAGTGCATGCATATCTAGGGTATTAAACTAGTCAGGATTGAGTGTTACATCTAAGGTAACATTGTATGTACTTGTTTATTTTGATATATTTCTCTGGGATCGAGATAGTAGAAATCCCCACAGATTGTTGGTTTTCCCCATTTGGAGTTTATAAGGTATATTCAGTGTTATGTGTGTGATTGATTGAGTATTTCAATATTTAAGTGGTAAAGAGATCTATAGCATTTGATTCTTAAGTCCTTAGAGTATTACTGATTTACAGAGACTCAATCTGCTTGATATCTCAGGGCTATCCATAGGGAGTAGTGATATTTGGATAAAATTTACATGGTATCAGATCCCTAGTAAGGGTTAGGGAGATCAATCACACTCATATCAGTCAAGATAGAGACCATATCTACCAGATCTAAAGAGTGGAGCTCATATTTTTGGTTGTATAGGTCACATCTATAAGATCTGTGAGTTTGGAGGATAGATCTAAAATAGATCTATCAGATCTGTGCGAGAGGAGGCCAGATCTTATGGACACTAGATTGAGATATTATGGACACTAGCTTGAGAGTGGAGGACCGGTTGGATGGGGCCTCCAATTACAGTGCATCGAGGGCACATATTGTAATCTTGTTGAAATAGTGTGAACTGTGGGATGTTGTGGAGAGAAAAACCACAAATCTAGTCACAGTTCCATCAGGTGCTACTGCCAAACCAGTATATGAGAAAAATAATGTAAAGGCTCAGAGGATCCCACTTGATGCTATCAAGGATCATGTCATCCCACATGTCTCAGCCAAAGACAATGTATATGAGATGTAGGATGCATTGACCAATTTGTACCAGAGTTCTAACTCCAACAGGAAGATGGTTCTCGGAGAGAAACTAAGAAGCATAAAGATGGGAAAGGATGAGAGCATGTCTACATATCTCACCAAGATCACTCAAGTGAGGGATGAGTTGGGAGCTGTGGGGGAAAAGGTTGAGGATAACGAGTTGGTAAGACAAGACCTGAATGGCGTGACTATGCCATGGGTAGTATTTGTCCAATCCATCATTTCTAGAGAGAACCTTCCCAAGTGGGATCGTCTGTGGGATGATTTCACCCAAGAGGATATCCAGAGAGGTTATATTCAGGGATCAACTTCCGCTATTCCTAAGGAGGAGGATGTGGCACTTGCAGCAAAGGGGAAACAACGATTCAAACAGAGGAAGGATCTGAGAAAGATAAAGTGCTTTTCCTGCAATGGGTATGGACACTAATTTAGTCAAGGAATAAAAATATGACTAGCTACAAGAATATGGATTAGTCGTTTATGTTATTCATTTTTAATTGCGTCACTCTGACAATGGAAAATTGCAATTTTGACAATGAATTGTTACAATTTACTAAATTTTAACACTGCAGATGGATTCAAAGTCCCTTTCTCTGAATCCATATGCAGTGTTAAAATTTAGTAAATTGTAACAATTCATTGTCAAAATTGTAATTTTCTGTTGCTGGATTCTGTCAAATATGCAGCAGAAAACCTAGGACACGAGATCCATATTGAATAAAAGATATATTATTGAATTGATAAGATGATTAATGTATTACAAGAGCTCGCCTTTTATAAGGTTTGAGCGGGCTTAAGGAAGGGTTACATCCCTTCAATTAACTAATTAATAATTTACTGCTTAATTTAATACATCATTTTAATATTCATAGCATTGCCACTCCCTTTTAAGGAGCTTTGTCCTCAAAGCAATAGTAATGAGGGATGTATCTGTCGAAATTGTTCTGATTCCCAAGTTGCGTCTTCTTCGGGAATATTTTTCCATTTTATGAGGTACTCTTTTATGACCCGCGTTCTTAATCTTTTCTCTCTAGTAGCAATGATAGATTTTGGCTCGAATATTATTCTTCCTTCTTCATCTAACAAGGGAAGTATTGTTTGTGCCTTTTGGTGTTGACCTATCATCCTTTTCAAGCATGAAACGTGAAAAAACATTGTGGATGCGACTTATAGTTGGTAATTCCAATGCATATGCCACCTGACTAATCTTCTTATTGATTTGATATGGGCAATAAAAACGTGGAGCCAATTTATTCTTTCCACCTTGTTTAAGTGATAATTGCTTATAGGGTTGTAGTCTTACAAATACCCAATCTCCAACTTCAAATTCTCGTTCTCTTCGGTGTCGATCTTCTTGTTGTCTCATTCTATTCCTGGCAGTATTCAGATTCTCTTTAAGTACTTGGACAACCTTTTGGTTTTCTTCTAAATGGTCATTTCCTGATGCAACCCTAGCTTGGTTGGTAATGAAATCCTTCCACTTTGGGGGTTCATATCCATATACGGCTTGAAATGGTGTCATCCTTGTAGATGTATGATAAGTAGAATTATACCTCCATTCCGCAAGATGTAGCCATTGGAACCATTTATTTTGTTTATCAGTAACAAAGCAACAGAGGTAGGTTTCTAAGCATTTATTGACGACTTCTGTCTGTCCATCTATTTGGGGATGATAAGCTGAACTCATGTTAAGTGACGTCCCAATTTGCTTGCAAAACTCTCTCCAAAATTTCCCTTTAAACTTGGCATCCCTATCACTTACGATAATTTTGGGAAAACCATGTAACTTGTAGACATTTTTATAGAAAGCTTTGGCTGTTTCTTTTGATGAATCAGTTTTCTTCACTCCCACAAAATGTGCATATTTGGTTAACCTGTCTACCACAACTAAGATTTTATCTTTTCCATCTGATATGGGTAGACCTTCAATGAAATCCATTGAAATTTCCTCCCATTTCTGATTTGGGATATGTAACGGATGGAGTAACCCCGGACTTGATATATTCTCAGTTTTATTCCTTTGACAAATGTCACATTCTTCCACATACTTGTGAATGTTGGCATTCATAACCTTACAAAAGAATGACTGCCTTGCATTATAATAGGTTTTAAAAAATCCTACATGTCCAATGGCTGCGAAGTCATGTGACTCTTTAAGCGCCTTGGTTTTAAAACTGGAGTTGGAACTTAAGTAAATACGTCCTTTGTACCATAAGAGGTCATTCTTTCATTCAAACTTGGGATACTGATTTATGTTGTTAATTATGGAGCAAACCTCTAAATTCTTGGCATATTCCTTGCAAATTTCATCCAAAAATTATGGGATCACCATGGATACGGCGTAGACTTGTACCTCTTCATCTATCCTTGATAGAGCATCAGCTACTACATTGTCCTTCCCCCTTTTATGTAGGATCTCCATATCAAAGGTAGATATTTTCTCGATCCACTTTTGTTGTTCGGTTATTAATGTCTTCTGCTGTAATAAGTGTTGTAGACTATTATGATATGTTCGGATTAGGAATTTACTTCCCAAAAGGTATTGTCGCCATTTAGTTAATGCATGCATGATGGCAAGAACTTCCTTGTTGTATGTAGACTGTAGGTATTCTCTTTTGTTTAACTTCCTGCTTTCAAAAGCGATCGGATGACCTTCTTGCATTAGCACAGCTCCTATCCCAAACCCCAAAGCATCACATTCGATTACGAATGGTTTTGCAAAATCAAGTGTTGCCAAAATGGGAGTTGAAGACATAATTTGTTTCAACGTTTCAAAGCATCTTCTTGCTTCATCATCCCATTGAAAATAATTTATTTTTAGGAGATTTGTTAGCGGAGCAGTGACGTGTGCATAGTTCCTGATGAATCTTCGATAGTAACCTGTTAATCCCAAAAATCCTCGCAATTTTGAAACATTCCTTGGTTCGGGCCACTCCTTCATCGCTTGGATCTTCCTCGGGTCCACCTTAACGCCCTCCTTTGAGATTATATGACCAAGATACTCCACTTCTTGCTTCCCAAATGTGCATTTTGATTTTTTTTCATAGAATTGGTTTTCCTTCAGAAGAGCTAGAACCTTTTCCAGATGTGTCAAATGTTCCTTCCATGTCTTGCTATATATAAGGATGTCATCGAAGAATACTAACAAAAATTTCCTTAGGTATGGCTGAAACAGTTCATTCATAGTTGCTTGGAACGTGGCGGGGGCATTAGTTAACCCAAAAGGTATTACTTTGAATTCATAATGTCCTTCATGAGTTTGGAAAGCAGTCTTTGCGATATCTTCTAATCTGACCCTGATTTGATAGTACCCTCACCTTAAATCGAGTTTTGAAAAATATTTTGCGTCATGAAGCTCATCCAGCATATCATCGATGAAGGGGATTGGAAACTTGTTCTTAATCGTTATTTTGTTTAATCCTCTATAATCTATACATAATCTAAACGATCCATCCTTCTTCCGTACTAACACAATTGGAGCTGCATAAGGGCTTCTACTCTTGGTGATGACACCACAATTCAGTGGGTCTTGAACCAACCTTTCTATTTCCGTTTTGTGGTGGTGGGGATACCTATAGGGTTTAACCTTGACAGGATTTGATCCAGGTTTAACCTCGATTATGTGTTCTATACTCCTTTCTGGTGGTAGCTGCATGGGTAAGTCTTGAAATATGTGCTCATGTTTCTGGAGTAAAATTTGGATTTCCTTTTTGAATTAATTTGGTTCCTCCTCTTTTCCTTCCAGTTGATGGCATTGGATTACGTATGCTGATGCTCCTTTTTGAATGAGATTTTCCATATGCTGAGATGAAACTACTTGTGTGTCTGGTGGTTGAAAACCATGTAGCTTAAAATTTTGCCCTTGCCATTTAAACTTGATGAAATGTTTTTGGTGATTGGTGGAATATGTTCCCAATGTTTGTACCCATTGGACTCCCAAAACGATGTCTACTCCTCCCAACGGTAAGGTGTAGAGTTCTAATTCCAGTTCGAAGTCTTTTATTTGAAGTCTCACCTTGTGGCACGTTCCAACTTTTTCGATCTTCTTTCCATCTGCAACCATCACCTTCATGTATGGAACTGGATGTACGAACAACTTGAGTTTTCTTGCAACTCTTATATCAAGAAAGTTGTGAGTGCTTCCAGTGTCTACTAGCATTGTAACATTCTCATTTTTTATATGCCCTTTTAACTTGAGAGTCTGTGGCTGGCTAATGCCTGTCATGGCTGCTAGGGAGATTTTGGGGGTCTCGTCGTTTTCGGATGCCATATTTGCGGTCGCCTCCTCTTCATCTTCTGACTCTTCTTCTTCTTTTGATTCACTATTCTCCTCTACTTCACAAGTATATAATTTCTTTGAGTTGTCCTCAGGGCGACACCTATGTTTAGGATTCCATTTGTCTCCACATCGTCGACATTTTCCTTCCCTCATTCGTTGATTCTCGAGGCTCTTCCTGTCATCCCTTCTAGGTGGAGGGATGTATTTGTTTGTATCGTCCTCTGGAGTCGACTGGATGTTTCTTTGTAAGTATGACTTCCCTTTATTTGATTGGAAACTGTCAAATTTGGCCTCGGCTTCTTTTGCTTTTCGTCTTGCTGCTTCGACATTCGGTATGTCATGCATTTTTAACTCTTTTTGTATGTATGGTTTTAGTCTTCCCAAGTAAGTTTCTAGTCGTTGTTTGTCTGATAGCCCATATACTCTAGTAGCAAGTGATTCCCATTGGTGTGTGAATTCTTCGACGTTTCCTTTTTGCTGTAACCTGGTAAGCTTTGAGAAAAATTCATCTTCGTTGATTCCTTGAAACCTTTTTAGGAAATCGTTTTTAAACAAATTCCATGTGTATGTGAATTGGCCACCTTCCCACCACATATACCAGTTGTAGGCATATCCTTCAAGGTGCATAGATGCACACTTCACTTTTTCTTCATCTGTTGTGATGTTATAGATATCGAAGTATTCCTCTGTTTTATTTAACCACGCAATGCATTGTTCGTCATTCCCACTGAACTTTGACATTTCTATTTTTGCTTTGGGGGGATACACTACATAATGCTGATAATGATTGCCTCTTGTCTTGTTGTGTGGTGATCCAGAATTGTTGGTTGAAGCAGTCGACATATCTGAGTCATCTTTTGGTTTGCCATGATCATTTCTCACATTCTGTCCCATCCTTTCCATGAACTTGTTTAATGTGTTGCTCAGTTGGTCTTGTTTTTCCTTCATCTCGTCCAATTTATCGTCTAGCCTTTTTTCTAAAACTAAAACGACTTCCACTCTAATTTCATTTTTTAGCTTTGCATTGGAATTTTTTATTTCTTCCTTTAAATCTTCTCGAAACACTTTCTCAAGTTCGTCCATTCTGGAGTTTAGACCTTCGACGATTTTTAAATCTCTAATTTGGTCTTTTCTAATTTTTCTAGTCGGTCTCATAACTCGGCCATGGTTCTTGACCTGGTGTGGGGAGGTGATGGAATCAATCTTGGAGTAAGGATAAGAGTTAGGGTTAGGGATAAAATAATAATACAATAAGTATTATTAAATTATAATAATAATTTATTATATATATTAAAAATAATAATACAATAATTATTATTTAAATTATAATAATTTATTATGTATGAAAAAAAAAAATAATAAAAAATTTATTATTAATTTTTTTTTGGTTTGAATGTATGCAGGTCGTTGGGGATGGCGGGAAGTGATGGTGGGGAGGTGGTGGTGAGGGAGCAGAGGGCGAGCGGGAGGTGGGTGGAAGGAAGGGGCGTGGGTGGAAGGAAGGAGGGGCGTTAGCGTAGGGGCCGAATGGAATGGAGTGGGAGCTAGTGTGAGGGTGGAATGAGGTGAAGGCAGGAAGATGTGGATGGGGTGTGGAGTGTTGGAGGGAGATGGCGGAAGCAGGGAAGGTTGGACGCGACAAAAGTGTTTGCAGAGGGAGGAATTGGAGAGCAGAGCGGTGTCGTGGTGGCGGTGGAAGGAGGGGGTGAGAAAATGGAATCTTGTGGAGAGATGCGCAGTGGAGGAGCCCGGAGAACTCTTCACAATCCTTGATCAATATCGAAGTAGCCAAACTGGCTCTGATACCAAATGCAGCAGAAAACCTAGGACATGAGATCCATATTGAATAAAAGATATATTATTGAATTGCTAAGATGATTAATGTATTACAAGAGCTCGCCTTTTATAAGGTTTGAGCGGGCTTAAGGAAGGGTTACGTCCCTTCAATTAACTAATTAATAATTTACTGCTTAATTTGATACATCATTTTAATATTTATAGCATTCATCTGACCGGATACGGTTGCTGCATCCAACCGGATACGGTTGCTCCATTTGGTATCAGAGCGAAACGCTCCTCCATCTGAGTTCAAATTCGGCTCACACTCAGAGCGAACTCGCTCCTCCATCAGGTGAGCTTGAACTCGGCTCATTCCTCCATTCCGCTGCATCACTCTCTTCATCTTGCTGCACTCTCCTTCAATCCAAGTCACTCACCCACATCGTTGCCCAACACTCCATCCTCTCCACGTTTCTCTCCCATCTACCACGCCCATCCTTCCCGCATCCCGCTCCCTTCTGCCACCTTTCCCACGCTCCTCCCACTCCTCCTCCTGCACACTCATCCCCACGCCCTCCATTCCTACGAATCACTCCAACAGTCTACTCCCTTCACTCCTGTACTTCACTCCAACGCCTTCCTGCCTGCACCTGCTCCACGCCCTAAGCATCCCACCTTCTGCTCCTTCCAACCCCCCTCCCCAACCCTCGTAGCTCATCTCCCACGCTCCAATACCTTCACTCTCATATCCCACGTGCTCCCTTCCAACCCTCCTACCACACCGCCATTGCTCCTACCACATCCGCCTTCCTACCCTCCCTTCACACTACTGTCATCTCTGCCCCCCTTTCCTTCCCTTCACGCCCTACATCTCCTCTACATCCTCCCTCCTTCGCTCCCCCGCTCCCCTTCTCTGCACCGCCCTCTACTCCACCATCTCCCTCACTATCTCGTTTCGCCGCCTCCATCCCTGCTCCATGTCCACGTGAGCCCTACAAAATTAAAAAAATTAATTAATAAAATTTATATATATATATATAATAATAGTGATATTATTATAAATTAATTTTATTAAATTAATTTTTAAATAATAATAATATGTATATTATTATTATTAATAAATTCAATAAATATAATAATAATAATTATAGTTATCCTTCACAAACAAGATTCCGACGTGGCCGAGATAATATATTATTATTCAAAATAATATATACAAAATATTATATAGTTTATGAAATAATAATAATAATAATAATATTAATTAATTAATTAATTAATATATTATTATTCAAAATTTCACCTAAAAAGGCCAAAATAGCGTTCTACAAACGTCCATGGCATCTTATAGTAAGAGTGATGAATTCATAGATCTCCTTGAGGAAATCCTTAAAGACAGATGAAATAAAGAAAATTATGGACGAAACATTTAAAGTAAATGTAGATGGAGGTGAAAATCATGTAGAAGAAGCCACCCAAGTTGTTAAAAAAAAGGAAGATAGAGTAGGCCAGTATGTCACAATCACAAACACACGAAGGACAGATATCATCACAATGACGGCTATAAAGAACATCAAGGGAAGCAACTATAATATCTATCAAACACAAGATAAGACCGGTGTTCTTATGAGCATTATAAGCACAAGGAGCCTGTTCAAGGGAACTAACACAAAATGTGCTGGGGATAACAACACGAAAATAATTAAGGTCGTAATGTATGTTGAGCATGTTCAATTGACGACAAACATAGTTAAAAGAAGCAATCACACAAGTAGAAATAGCGTAAACAAAACTTCACCAAGTTCGTACTTATTGCAAATACCAAGACATAATAATCAAAATGAGGCAATGGTCGTAATCAAAATCGCACCTCTCACGTCATCAGTGCGACATAGAGCTAGAATAAAAGACGACAACAATAATCTAAGCTTTGAGGACAAAGCTTTCCTAAGGGGAAGGCAATGCTGTGAATATTTAATTAATATTATTAATTATAACTTAATAGATTATTAGATTATTAGTGAAAGGTCGTAACCCTTCGTTATGATTGCTCAAGCCTTATAAAAGGCCATCTTATTGTAATTTTATAATCATCTATCTATAATATTATCATTTTATCATTCAATGTGAAAGTCGGATTCGACTATTAACATCCGACCGAATACGTTTGTTGCAAAATAGCTTACCAGAAAGGGAAGAATGAGGGATTGCGATTTAATAAATTAAGGGATTACTAATTAATCTGAGGTTAATATAACAAGTTAGTGGAGTAGAGACCCATTGGCTAGCATGTATAAAATTATCACCCCTAACCTCCACAAGCTCTCCTACATCACTAGTGAATTGTTGAAACTCCTACACATATCACCTCCCATTACGTTATGCATGTATCGAGATAGGCATATCTTATCCTGCATGCATGATCCTTCAATTGGTGGCAACGTGGTGGTCGGATCCAATTCCACATGCCAAAACTCTTCCCTAACCCTCAATCCAAGGGAATATATATTATGGTTAATAATATCATATTAGACCATTAGAGTGTGGTCTATCGGCAAGTACTGAGGTGAGCGAGCTTGTATTAACATATAGAATCGGGTTCAAATCCCTCCTTGGGAACAATTGTAAATATAAGAAGTATCTCTCAAAAAAAAAAAAAAAATATATATATATATATATATATATAAGACTTCTATGAAAGTACTTTTTGAATTACTTCCATGAAACTATCGTTTCACTGATATGATTCACTTCAAATAACGGATCCCACCACATGGAAGCCTTCCCATGTGAGTTATAAATGGAAATTCTAGCCTCCATATTTTAAGAATAATGATGCAATCAAAGATATTTCCTCGTCCCCTATAACCAGGATTCAACATCTTATCCCTTCTTGTTCTCACCATCAAACGTAGGTGGCTTAATCTTCCCAACATCCCCTTGCAACACTTCTTCCCCATGTCTTATTTTATGATGCTTAACTATAGACAATTTTGGGTTGTTTTTAGAATCCTTAATTGTATACGACCTCCTGGTTGCAAGAGGTGGTGAATAATGATTCGTATGAGCCTTGGTAGCAATTTTAGTGTCTATATTTTTCATGGGATCTCTTCTTTGAATTGTATCTGCCTTCTTTTTCATGGCATGAAATTGATCCAACCTGCATTTTCCTTTTTAACAAGTTTAAACTTTGCGTGAGTTGAGTGTTTAGCTGATTTTGCTGCTCCTGAGCCCTCAACATTCTTTCCTTATTATCTCTACAACTTTGTACCTCCATCCTCACGATTCTCATAGTTTCCACCAACTCTATTGATTCAATGTAATATCTATTCCCATTATAATTTGTTTCTTCATTTCCCACACCGATATTCTGACCCCCATCTTCTTCTTGTAAATTGTATGGAAGCTCCCCTTCTTCCATTTTTGTTACTTCAATACTACTATGAAATATGATATTCCATATAGATAATGTAGACATGTATATGAAATGTGTTCAGATCATTAAATATTTTTGATAACCTTTTTCCAAAACTTCATAAAAAATTATGCATATAGATTTTTTTTGGAAAATACCCATTTGACAATTTTGTCAAAATATGCTACAGGCCCATTTTATCCTACATTTTTGGAAAGAAAAAAAAAACTAATTCATAATTGGATTCATTGTGATTATTCCCCTACTTATACTCTTTCCAATGACTATACCCATGTTCATTTCTGATATCATAGCTGAAAGTTAAACCTCTCTAAAATCTTTTTTTTTGCCCAATTTTATCTTGTTCCTGTAATTGCACTTATTCTGAGACATGTTGAAGCAAATATATAAGAAATTAGAAAAAAATGTGTATCAACATTGATATTCCATATGATTGTGAGTATCTAGACACTTCCAACACTCAAATTTGATGCTCCAATCAAATTTTTAAAAATTCTAGAATTGTCAAATTTTTATTTCTGCAATTCTTCAAGACTTGGAATTTTCACTTAAAATTGCTATCTCACAAACTAAGCATTTCTAGGAAAATCGTCTCTAAGTAAAGTTGTTAATATCAACGAGTAAACAAATGTTGATATAATTTTGTTTTCCATTTATGTGTTCTTGGGTCACTTTTGCCTCCAAATTTACAAAAATCGACCCTGTGCGTGCCCAAATAGTGGATTTTGGCCTTATTCAACATCTCCACTTCACAAGCTTTGTAATTTCACCAATTGCCACCCAATTTATTGAAATGACTTGAAAATGACTGCACTATAAATTTTTCATCCCAACCTGGGCCCCCATCCATCCTCTAGGTGTTGGTCTTTAAAAACCTTCCAATTTTTGAGAAAATTGGAGAGGAATAGGCCAATGTCTCTCTCTAGTGTTTCTATGGATTTCGTAAATGGAATTGGAATGCCACTGGTCGCACCCAATTCTAGGCAATTCTACTCCTGTTATGGCCAAATGAAATTTTAGGCTCCAATTTTTTTGTTTTGAATAAATTTTTTAATTTTGTGTTGATGTTGGCAGGATTCCAATGTGTGATGTGTTTTCTGATGTGTTAGTCAAGCCATACATGCCACCTTTTGATTGAGATAGTTGGTGCTAAGCCATCCTTCGAATTAGTGCTAACCATATCTCATTTGACGGGAGACTTGTCCTCAAGCGGGAACGCCAATATATCCCACTATAATTAGTGGTATTGGAAACAAACTACTATGATGCGGAACCAATCAAATCGTGCCTCTTGTAAATCATGGTTTTATGATTTCACATTAGGGGGTTGGAGATATACCTCAGACAACTCGTCGACGCAAAATAAATTAAGATCGTTGATTTGGCCCGCGATCAACGATCTAGTCCCTCATGGTTTAGCCTACAGTTCATAGCGCTTGACTGATGTGGTTGGATCATGTCACATTCCTCATCCAAGTGGAAGCTACACATCATTTGGGATCCATGTGGTACCTCCATGTCACACCGTCCACATGGCACTTGTGGGGTCCACATAAAAATTTTCAAAATTAAAAAAAATAAAAATCAAATAACTAGCTCCATGAAATTTTGACTTGGCATTTTTATTCACAAGTGTCTTCCCAAATTTTACACTAGGCAATTCCCGAGGGTGGAAATGATTCTGTCAACCAACAGAACTGTGTATTCCTGGGTCTTTCTTCATACTGGTAAATTTTCGTCAGTTAATAGAATTGGAATTTTTTGACACTGATGCAAATTTTTGCCCAAATTTCTAAGGATTCAATCTTCCATTCATGATTTTATTTATTACCAACTTCCATACTAGTCTTGAAATCCAAATCTAGGCACTTCAATCCAAGAATTTCTACAAGGAATTTGTCAAACAGTTTTCCTGTAAAATGTAACTTTGCCCCAATTTTTTGCTAAAACTCACAAATTTTACCATAATTGTTCTCTAAATTCTAACCAAAAATTCAAACACCCATTCAATAATTTAGTTACATATTTGAATTAAACAAAGGAGGAATTAAACTTGTTTTCCCCAAATTATTTCTCTGATGCATTTCATCGAACAATTCATGTGCAACTTGTAATTCTACCTGTAGAATTCAATTTTCCCCCTTGCAATCCTAGTGCTACCACCTGTGGCTTTGATACCAACCTATCACATAATCGGTGACCACACCATGCCTTCGGGGCCATGGGGTACTCAAACCACTTACCAAAATTACCAGTGTTACTCAAATTCATTTTTCATAGATTAATGATAAAATTTACAGTGGAATTAAATATATGGTCACCGAATTTAAACATATACATATGCCAAAATATACAGGCAATTCTAACATGGATACATACATACAATACCATGAAATCAATTCAATCAGATAATCACATAATGATAATTAAACAAAATACATAACATAGATATATACATAATAAAATATTCCCCAACTAACTACAGACTAATGAAGGTCCTCCCCACCATATGCACTCTGCTATACCATTTCTCTCTATAATAGAGCCCACCCCCAAGATGGGGTTTTCAATCCATAAGGAGGAAAATCAACTTGATACCCAACAAACTCACATGTGTCGAACTCCCTCCATAGTTGTCCCAATCTACTAGGTCTCATGTTCCATCAGCCTGCACAACTCAAGGAACATGATCCCCTTCTCTAAGTTAACAGTCCCTCGGGTGATTTCCCCATTTTCCTTTCAATGCTTCAGCATAGGTCAACCAGGGACTCTCTGTGTCGAGACTCCATGGAACTTAGCTGCAAGACAAGTTTTATTCCAAGGGAGCTCAATTTCCCAGCACCAATACCTCAGGTAAATCTCCAGGATATGGTAAAAAATGATGCATCAATGATGACTGAACTTTGATGGCTGAGTGAATGATAGAATAATTATTTAATGAACTAGTTCTCAATAACTTGTATGCATGTTGAGAACTAGCCAAGTGTCATGAGTGGGTGATGAGAATATACAAGTGGCACACATGGGATTGGTTACTTTTTCCCCCAACTAATCCCAAGCTTATGAAATTAACTCAAGATTATGACTAATGCCTTTTAATAAAGAGGGCTTTGTAAAACTTAGCATAAAAAGGAATAATAAGGTTAATGACTTAAATTATATGTCACTAGGGTCATATCCCCCTTAACACCCTTCCCACTTCCGCTCTTGTGGGATCATAGCCTCCCATCTCTTCTTTGTCCTTCTTTTCCTACAGTAGTCATGGTTTTTGTATTAAACATAAAATGTTGGTCATACTAGACCATTTTTGTCAGGTTCTATCCATTTCATCATTATATACATATTTACATCATTACATGTTGATGTAAAAAATGGGGTGTTACACTCTTCCTTGGAACATTCCCTTTTTAGAGCATGCCCTTTCATAAGAGATTCTTTCTAATCTTCGTTTGTTCCCAAACAGGAGTCATGCCCCTCTTTTGTCTCACTCACTCTTATCTCTTGCTCCCTCTATCATCTCAACCTCTCTTTAGTCTACTTCCTTTTCCTACCATGCCCCCATGGCATCCCTTCTCCTCCTAGCAAAAACTTATTATCATGGATGACACATTCATGGCTTCTTCCCTTAGTAGGCACCCTTCCTTTTCTTGTCCTACTCAACCAAGCCTTTATGTGTAACTTATTTTTCCCTACCTTTCTCGACGCAAGCACTTATCCTATAATGTACCTCAATACTAATCATCAAAACATTGTGTAGATTTTTAATACAAAATATATTCATATATAACAAATCCCAATGTAAGGACAATATAGAAAATGACTTCAATGAGAATATTAGAAATTATGGATTCCTACTGTTATCACACCATATTAGTAGGGCTACTATTCTTGCTTAGAAGATATCTGCACATTTCAGAGCTTGGCTATGATGAGTTTATATTATGAGATCACTCATATATAAACTCATGAGTGATCTCATAAAGCAGTGTATTTTATTAGACTTATGTTAGACCTTGTGCCAAGTGATGTTATTGCAGCAATGTTTCAGATGATTTATGATGATTATTCTTATGATGATGTTGTATGACCTATGGATTTATGATCATTGACTATGGATTATTATGTTGTTGCTTTAGTCATGTTCACAACATTAGCTTGGTATATAATTCATGATGTGGCAAACTTTGTAAACTTAAAATGGACTATCTTGATGATGAATTATAAAATGGACATTTTAATTGCACATTTAGGTTTCTTGAAAAAACTCACTGGTTTACTACCTTGCATAGATATGGTCTTTCCTGACATTACCTTCTGCTAGCTTAGGCACCATTCTCACTTGACTCCATCCATTCATGACCTTCCTTGATTGGCTTTTACCCTTGACTTGTCTTGCTTAACTTTTTTGATACTGAGGACTTCCCTTTTACTACCTCTGTGTTTGGATTGCATCCATGTTTTTTTAGTGTCTCGGCTCTGAGTTGGATTATAGGCCTAAATCATTTTGGTCGGTTGTCCCGATGTTTGGAACTGGCACGAACTCCCCCTAGTCACTTGAGATGTTGTTGGGTAAAACTAAAAGCTCATGTACTACTTATGGAAACTTGTGTAAATTCGCCCATGGAAATTGTAAACTCTAGAATGTGTTTATTAACACACGTGAGTAAAGGGCAAGAGCGATGAACTACTAAAAATACTCCTCAAAGAGTATATGAAAGGTCCAAAAAGCAATGGTTCTTAAATTCTATATCTAAATGATTGCTGACCTTATATATATAAACATGCACTGGATGCAAGCTGCAATTAGTTGTGCTTTTTAGCGCACCTGAGATTCGAAGGGTTATGTAGGAAAAAAAGGCTAAGAAATGAAATTGAATGATCCTAATGAACGTGGATCAACTTGATGTAGACATGATGCCTAAGTTGAATAAACACTCTCTAAACAACTTACCCATTTGTGAGGCACAGTCGTTCCCCGTGTTATTCATCCAGCATAGAGTGTAGCTTCCCCCTCTCCTAGTCCAAAGTGTCTTTTAGTTGAGTTTAGACAAGTCACCCCTTTTCCCAGCCTTGTTCCTAGCCTTCATCCTTAGCTAGCAGTTAGACCATGTCCAATGGGTGAGTTTGTCATTTAAGCAATTGTGCAAGTAATTATAAATAACAATGGAATATGCAAACATGATTAATGCCACTAAATGATGTTTATGATTTAATTTAAGCTGTGAATATGATTAGAGGAACATGTTTTAGTCTATTGATATGATTTATCCTTGGTTGTATATTGACCTAGTCAAACCCAGTTTGATTATGGTCATTTATTGGGATCCGTGATGATGTGGAACATATATGCTTATTGATGATGATTGATGGCTCCACATACTCTTGATGATGATACTATATGATGGACATATGATTCAGATGGTGATTGATGCAGTTCAGCAGGTTTTATTATTACTTCAGATCATCAGATTATGCACTGTCCATATGTGGTGGACCATACAGTTGGCCCATCAGGGAAACCCATGGTGTATGAGTACACATTCTTAGTATATTTGGGTCTTATGGATCCAATGAGACACTTATCATTCAGTTCTGGGCACTTCTGACAGTGATAGATGCAATTTCCCACTTGTTGACCAGATTTGGGGCTGATTTCCCAGCCTGACCAGCAGGGGCCATGAGAGGCCAGTTCACCTAGGGAGTTGTATGAGGAGGGGGTGGTCCAGCCACTTGATGTTACCATTTACCCCCCCTTCTAGAGAGCCTGGTGGGCTCAGTTTGACAGCGCAGGTGCCTTATGAGGCAGTTTCAGCAGCTTCACAGTTACCGAGGTAGGTTAAAAATGGAATAAAAGGGTCACTGAGGAATTCAATTTGGGAAATTGAGGCAAGGTTTTGGCACTTGGTCTTCACAGAGGTCTTCCAGGGTGAACCCCCCATCTTCCAGCCAGTTTTCATCAGTCAGTGGGGTCCACAGAGGCCACAGGAGGCCTTTTACTGCATGTCTCTCACAGATTTTGAGGACAAATTTTGATCATTTATATTATTTGGACATATTATTTTATATTATTGTGCCATGGGGATGAGCTAGCAATGATTGATGCCTCCTAGCCCCACCATGAGCTTTATGAGTCATGTCCTAGTCATATGAGGTGGGCCCATGTACTTTTGCCCCCTCTAGAGGATGACATCACCCTCCATGAGTCTCTCCTAGCGATGACGTCACCTATATTTTGAGTGATCCATGTGTTATATTGTTATGATTCATCTTAGCCATTGATTATGTATTGAGATCTTTTAATCTCAACCACTCATTTCATAAAGTGGTTTTGAGATCTAGGGTTTTGGTCCCTATATAAGGAGGAGACCCCTATTGTATAGCTCACCTTTGGAGCTCTTGAATATTGGAATAGAACACTTCTTTGTGGAGCATATTTCTCTTGTCTTGTGGATTCTCTTGCACTTTGAATATATCGTATCTCTTCTATGTATCATTGTGGATTTTGGAGCTACACATTGTTTTCTTGCAGGGAGGCCGAATTGGTGGAGAAGAGGACGATTTGAAGAGGGTTATTGTTGGAGGGATCCACATATTCCCTCTTGGGTCGATCTTGGTGACAGGGAGTATCATTATTGTATCTTTATGACATAGTTGATGCTTTCTATTACATCTTTCCATCATTTCATAATTTTCTTACTTGGCTTGTTTCACTTGATCTTGTCTTGTAGGAGGAGGACGTTTTGGCTTGGAGCAACAAAATATGACTCTTGAATATACATATAGGTGAATGCTATCAATTTGCAAGGTGGACATAAGCAATTGAGGTAAGTTCTGCAAGGTATGTGCCTAGATCCATCCATTCTTCTTCATTGATCAGTAAACCCTTAAAATCAAAACCATTGTTTTCACTTTTTCTTAGATCTAATAAGATCTAGCTTGGCTTTGGGTATAATAAAAAGAACCCACCTCTATAGTATCCATGGCAATTCATATCTATAGTTTGGTGGTATTTGGACTTCATTTGACCCTTCCCCCAAAGCACTTAGCCTTCCTTGAGTGAGGTCGCCCTCCTTGGGTAGGTGAGTTGAGCTAGTTCCCATACATGGGTAGGTGAGATCCCACTTGATTCATACTCCTCTCACTTGATAACCTACCCCTAGTGTTTCTCTTCATTGATTTTCACCTTCTGGGCCCCATTCCTCATTTTGAGGGTTGTGCCCCACTTGGGTCAATTTTGTGATGCATTTTCAATCTTAGATCTATGGAGATCTAGCCATCATTAGGGAATGCCTTCCGAAACCCACATTGATAATTGCTTAAACTACCTCGATCTATAATTTGGCATACTTTGGGCTCCATTTACCCATCCATCTTAAGGCACTAGTCCACCTAAGGAAAATCGCACTTCTTGGGATTAGTGTCATGTGCTAGATCCCATATGTGGGTATCTTCCATTTCATCCTAGATCCATAGATCTACTTCTTGCATACCCCTTGGTACCATTTGCAACCCTAATCTCACCTTGTGGGTCCCATTTATACCACTTCCATATTCCAAGGAAGTGGGCCCCACTTATGTATTTCATGGTACTAGATCTTGTCATTTAATCTCATTATGTGACCTAAATCATTCATTGGTTGAAACACTAGTCATCCCTTAAACCTCTTTCAACCATACTTGAACTTCTAGGTCCACCTAACCTTGCATTGGTTTCCATAACTTGTCTTTCACACTTCCCTAGGAACCTTTGCTTTGGTCCAATCACCTTTGATTGGCTATAGGGTCTCCCCCTTGGTCTTGATTCATCTTGATCTAAAGTGAAGAGTGCCTCGGTTGACGTGACTCCCAGCTTGCATTGGGAACCGTGGCATCTCTTGGGTCACCTCTTTAGTTGTCCATCTCCTCTACCATCCCGGATGGGATACCATTAGGGACAACTACAAGTTGTGTGATAACACCTACAACTATCTTAATTATAACAACAAAAAACTATTGTCTCAGCTTAATGAAATCTCAAAACTTTTGGCTACATTAAAATTATCATTAGTTTTTTTTTAATGCATTATGCAACTTATATTACTTCAAGTAAGCACTAGAGTTGAAATAGATAAACATAAGGGTCACGGGAAGATCCCTTTCCTACGAAATATAGGAAGGCTAAGATATGGGACTTTGCCCCAAAGGAAAAAAGTCTACATCCTTCCAAAACATATAAAACTAAGATTTGACATGAATATTAGATATGTTCGAATACACTCAATTCTCTCAACTATAAGTGGAAATTATCTCCTTGATAATTTACTCTTCACCTTCTTTTCTAAAGGAAAGTAAATAGAAGATGGCCTTATCATATATCATAACTCTCAATAATAATATCTCTGACATAAAAATATTTTTCACTTCTTAGGGAAACCACCATCCAAATAAATACAAATTAAACCAATATATATTGTTCTCTAGTTTGCAATTTCAATGTTTTCATTGCATGTTATCTAGTAAGAAAGCAACAAAATAACTTCCAACAAAAATGAGGCAAAAATTAATAGGTACCAGTGTAGACTTCAGTCATCAAACTCTTAATTCATCTTGTCATTGACAGATAAGTAAAAATAGCCTCAATGTATCCTTCAACCTCTTCAAAATTGAGCAAAACCATCAACTTGAATAAATACTATCCTGACTAGAGATTAGAGACAAGAGTAGAAAAAGTGCGACAATCATGTTATTTTCATGAAACCATGATGACACATTATCAACCATTAAGAAAACCATTCATTGAAATTCAAGGCAACTGGAAACAAAATAAAAGTCAAAAAAATTAATAAAATTATCTCATCTTATCTTATTTTATATATGAGCTAACATTTACCCAAATTTAAGCTTGTAACAAGATGGGAGAATCTCATAATTTAGAAATGTCCCAAGTAAACTCCACGCTAGAACAACTTATATATAAAATTATACGACATCCATAAAGATAACATGGTGTGAAGAACTTTATATTCCTGGTATAAATTAGGGAAATCAGACCCAGTTACAACTTCCTTTCCCATTAGTGTCATTCCTCAAATATAAATCAAGGTCTAAGATACATCCCAACAAAACACTTCCATGTTTCATCCATATAGATTGATATTATATGGCTAATAGGACAAATTAGGACAAGCAACGAGCTAGACAAATTATACTATGTTTTTCCAAAACAAAATAATCTAGTTCATGCATACAACTTCAAGTTATGAAGAATGCCTAACATTTCAGACATAATGTGTGTACCGTGTAGAAACTGAAAATTCAAAGACGACCTTCTTTTCATAGGTTTTTTAACTAGTAAAATGACTTTTTTTTTATGAATGAGTCAATTGTATAATCAAACAACCTAAGAAATGTATCAAACGACATAGAATGGGTGACTTACGACGTAGAATGGGTGACTTATGACATAGATCAAAAGGCATATAATGGGTGACTTATGACATAGACATCAGTATCCACTAGATTGTTATATTCCAAATGAAATGACTAGGGACATTTTATTTGGTAGAGAACTTATTCACTAGAACATGTGAGCAGTTTTTTTCCAATTATGAGCTATATTAACAAAATTTAACTAGCTTATGAAAGAATTATCTTCAAGATTTAATCCCACCCACACCTTTAAGTCACACAGATACAATCACTTAATTTAAGCTTCTTAATAAGGACATTTAAAAGAGCACTGTTAATATCAATCAGGTTTTAATTACAACTTGAATGCCTTAATCATTTGTGTAGAACCCATTGTCCTTGTAGTTTCTTCAGATGGACCTAGGATCAAACATTTATTTTACATTAAGGAAATTTAAAACATGATAAATTCTAGTCATGCAAGCGTAGATTCAGAGTGATTTCATAGAGATATTTTGAAGAAGTGCCAACACACTGCATTTTGTGTCGAGTAGAGGATGAAGGTTTGGAGAAGTTTGAATGAAGAGGGTCTAGGGTTTATAAATACTTGGTTTTGCTGCTACAAACTCCATATTTTCTATAGATGAAGAGATCCACCTTGTTAATTATTCTGAGGGCTCTCTCTCAAAGGATCTCATATTCTCCTCCCTACCTTGTACTATGGCCCATGTGGTTAATCAATTTTCTAAGGTAGGTCCCATTGACTTCAATATTGTACTGGATACTAATAATGCTCATGAGGAATGTTCCATGCCTAATGTCATGTTAAATCATTCTCATATTGGATCTGCTTCCAAGGGTATGGCGGATCAGGTGCTAGATACTATAGATGACTAAAAGGTAGATTTGTCTTCCTTAACAAATCATCCACTCTTGAATGATATGTGTGCTCCACAAGACTCATTTTCTACTTGGGAATTGTTTGACCATATTTTCGAAGGTTCTCGTTGAACATTTAGTAGTCACTCTGAGTCTTACCCAAGGTTTGTGGTTGGTTTCCTTTTCCTAAATGAGTGGCACAGTATTCACCATATCCCACTTGTTCATTTTCTGGCTCAGGCGTGGATAAACTTCATATTTTGCAGTAATGCAGATGCACTATAGATTCTGCACCAATGTTGGTATATGAACAAGAATATTTTGGTTCTCAAATTGTGGCACCCCCTCTTCGATGCTCGAGAGGAAATTATCTCTAGCACCCCCATTTGGGTTAAGTTTCTTTGGTCATCGATTGAATTCTGGATAGAGGAAGGATTGGAAGAAATAGGGGACTCAATGGGTAAGTTCATTGTTGTTGTAAATGTAACTTCAAAAGATATTCTTTGTATATTATTATTATATTATTATTGTACTTTTATTGTACCTCCATCGGAGATGTTATTCCTTCGTTCGGGGATGTCATTATTGTATTTAGTCATGCAAGAATATTGAGGTAAAACCTCCATTGTAAGTTGGGGCAATATTTCCCCAAAGTTCAAATGTAAAATAAATTTTTGAGTCTCCCTAGGAGAGGTCAGCCCAGTTAGGTAAGAGAGGTCAACCCCATTGGGAAAAAGGTGAGTCTCACTTAAAGTATAAATAGAGAGGCTCCCCCTCTCGTTTGGATATCACCCTCACTAAGCAAGTTTGCACCAAGTGAGAGAGAATACAAGTTCGTTGGAGAAGAAAGAGGGAAGTTGCAGAAGACATCTTATATTTGGGTTTTCTATCTTGCTTGATATTGTACTTAGTGACAAATCTATTTCTAAGAAATTTGCGGGGTTTTCTCCTTTATGGTTTCTCCAAGGAAATTTCTTGTGTTCTTGTGTATTTTTTTGCTTGTATATATTTCAGTTTAAAGATCTAACATAATTGAATTAAAGTGAAAAAAATAACATTGTATCAGAGCCATCCTGAAAGAAGGCACTCGGTAGCAACAAGAAACTAGGACATCAAACTTTTGAAGCTTCCATCCACCAATCTGAGAAAAGGAGTACGTTGGACAACTCGCCTTGAGGAGGCGCAACTTTCTATCCAAGCAGAAGTTCAAAATTCCAAGTTTGAAAAATTAGGGTTTCTCTGTCAAACCCTAGGACAGCCAGCTCCAGAACTAGGTTGGGCATCTCAAATTGGTAAGATCTAATTACTTGTTATTTCCATTTGAGGTTCTCATTTCAAAATGTCAAATTACACCAAGCTTTAGGATAAGCTTGAAGGAGCTGATAAATTCCGAGCATGGAAGTATAGAATTTCTCTTGTCCTAGAAGAGAATGACTTGGATAAGTATGTCAATGAGGAGGTTCCAGAACCAGGGGGATAAGAGGCAAAATCAATTCACAAGAATAACATGATCAAGGCAAAGAGGATCATTGCAAACTCCATCAAAGATCACCTCATCCCTCATGTATCATCATTGATGACTCCGAAGAAGATGTTTGATGCTTTGACCAATCTCTTTGAAGGGAAGAACATCAATCGGAAGATGACTCTAAGGAACCAACTCAAGAATGTGAAGATTCAACACTCAGAAACTATGCAATCTTACTTCACAAGAGTCTCTCAGATCAAGGAACAACTTGAGGCAATTAAAGACAATGTTGAAGAAGGAGAGATTGTGATGACTACCTTGAATGGTCTCCCAAGATCATGGGACTCATTCATTCAAGGGATATGTGCCAGGAAGAAGCTAATCACATTCAGCATATTATGGGAGGAATGCACCCAAGAATAAGCTCGATTAGTATCAAGAGAAGAAAATATGGGGGATAATGATGACCAATCCCTAACTGCTCATGCTAAGAAAAATCAACACAAAAGGGAGGACCACCATAACAAGAAGCCTAGAATATCCCATAGAAATCATGGAACCCAAAGAGACCTCTCTAGTATTATATTCTTAACATGTGATGAGAAAGGACACTACTCAAGAGACTATCCCATAAACCAAGGATCCTCCAGGAGAGGCATCATGCTCACACCGTTGAAGATGATGAACCAGTAAGGAAGAAAAACATAGAAGAAAGGGATGATTCTTCATGTGATTAAGAATATGTTTTGATCTCATCTCTTACAAGTACCTTCACCCATGGAAGCAATGATTGGCTTGTAGATAGTGGAGCATCCAAGCACATGACAAGGTACAAAGAATCTTTTGTCAACCTATCAGAACATGAGTCATCCCACAAGGTGAAACTTGGAGACGATTATCAGTATCCTATCAAAGTAAGTGGAGAATCCTCTTACAAACTAGATTCAAGCAAATCATTAAAGATGAAGGATGTTCTCTATGTACCAGGTTTAAAGAAAAATATTCTCTCCATTTTAGCCTTAGATGCTAAAGGAATTCGTGTTGCATCTGTTGATATCCAAGTGCTAATGTGGCCAAGAGGGAAAATAATAAATGATGAAACAATAATTGGAGAGCAAGAAGGAGGCATGTACAAGTTGAAAGGAAAACCAGAACAAGCTTTGGTTCATGACTCCATGGAACCAAGTGAATTATGGCATAGGAGGCTTGCACATGTACACTATAGAGCACTACCAATTGCAAGCAAAGCAGTATCAGGTCTACCATAAATTCAAACAAAGTATGAAGGCATTTGCAAGGGATGTACACAAGGGAAGAATGTGAAGAAGTCATTTCCTAGCAGTGAAATCAAGGCAAAAGGGATCTTGGAAATAATCCACTCAGATGTGTGTGGCCCCATGTATTCCAGCTCTCTAAGCGGGTATGTATACTATGTTTCTTTCATAGATATTTTTCTCGCAAGACATGGATTTACTTCTTGAAAGGAAAAGATGAAGTGTTTAGAAAATTCAAGGAATTCAAAGCCTTGGTAGAAAATCATACTGAAAAGAAGATCAAGACTTTACGATCAGACAATGGCGGAGAATTCACCTCAGAAGACTTCAAGGACCTTTGCAGAGAATCTAGGATTAAGAGGGAGTTGATCACTCCTTACAATCCTTAATAAATGGCATTGCAAAACGTAAGAACAGAACAATAATGGAAGCAATGAAGGCAATGCTCTATGATCAAGATCTTCCGATGAACTTATGGGTAGAAGAAGCAAGAACAGTCGTGTATGTACAAAACCACACACCTCAGCGTGTACTGAACAACAAGACTCTAGAAGAAGTTTTCTCAGGAGAGAAACCATAATTCAGCCATCTCAGAATATTCGGCTACCCTGTGTACATACACACTCTGAAAGAAAAGAGAACAAAACTAGATCTCCTTCAGTAAACAAGGGCATATTCGTGGGATACAGTGACACATCGAAATCTTACCGAATATACTTCCCATGATTCAAGAAGATCGAAATCAGCAGAGACGTAACTTTTGATGAAGACTCAACATACAACAAATCAAGACAATTACCTATTGAAAAAACTGAAGAACCTGGAGTTCCCATAACCAAAGACACAATTATGGAAGAGACACTCCAAGAAGATCACCAAGACCATGACATGATAGAACCACAAGAACCTATAGATCCTCCTCGTGAGAATAACTCCCACAAGAAAAGACCAGCATGGGCACGTGAAGCAATACAAGATGCAGAGAAGTATGGTGCTCCATATGGGGCACACAGAGAAAGCAATATATCCAGACCATACTCCAATTATATGGCCCTACTATGTGACATCATTGATAAAGAACCTTCCAACTATAAGGAAGCAACAAAAAAGAAGGAATGGAAGGATGTCATGATCGAAGAGTATCGGTCGAAGAGTACCGGGCGATTATGAAGAATGATGTCTAGGAGATAGTTCCAAGACCAGTAGGGAAGTTTGTTGTGACTTCAAAGTGGATCTACAAGATCAAACATGTTGTAGATGGTACATTGAAAAACACAAGGCAATATTTTTGGCATGTGGCTTCTCCCAGAAAGAAGGCATAGATTATGAAGAGACATTTTCACCTTCGGAAAGATACACTTCCATCAGATCTATACTTTCCTTAGCCGCAATAATGAAATGGAAGGTACACCAGATGGACGTTAAGAAATCATTCTTGAATGGTGTAGTCGAAGAGGAAGTGTATGTGGAGAAACCACTGGGATTTGAGACACATGAAATACAGACTCATGTGTGCAAGTTAAAAAAATCCTTGTATGGTTTGAAGCAGGCACCTAGGACATGGTACGGCAGGATGGACATCTTTATGATGAGCTTAGGATTTACCAAGAGTAAAGAAGATTCCAACCTTTACTTCAAGGTTGAGGGCGGAAGACTAGCGATACTACTACTATATGTAGATGACATGTTTGTAACAGGAGCGGATGAGCTCATTGCAGATACAAAGAGAATGCTTGCTGCATAATTCGAGATGAAGGACCTAGGAATAATGCATTGCTTCTTAGGCATGGAGGTGATGAAGAGTACAAATGGGATTTTCCTTGGTTAAGGAAAGTATGCAGTGGAGATTCTGAAGAGGTTTGGAATGATGGACTGCAAGGAAATGGTCACACCAATGGCGTCGAACTTGAAGCTATTGTGTGATGCTTCATCAGATACAGTTGATGTCACGATGTACATGCAGATGATTGGTTCGTTGATGTACTTGACGAACACGAGACCAGACATATGCTTTGTTGTGAACACCTTGAGCCAGTTCCTGACGGATCCGAGAAATGTTCACTTGATTGCTGCAAAGCATATATTGAGATACCTGAAGGGTACAATTGAGTATGGGCTCAAATATGAGACGAATGAGAAGATTCACCTACATGGTTATGTTGATTCGGATTGGGCAGTCAGTTCCACAAACAGAAAGAGCACTTCAGGACGCTACTTCAGTTTGGGATCCGGTATGATCTCTTGGTTTAGCAGGAATCAGTCATGTGTGGCACTAAGTACAGCCGAAGCGGAGTATGTTGCAACTTGTTCAACTAGTTGTGAGGTTATATGGATTCGAAAGCTACTGTCATATTTGTTTGATCTCAAGTTAGAGGCGACTTGTATATTTTGTGACAACCAGATTTGTGTGAAGTTGTCTAAGAACCCGGTATTCCATGACAAGTCAAATCATATTGAGATCAAGTACCACTATATATGGGATATGGTGCAGAGAGGATCAGTGAAGCTCCAGTATGTGGCGACAGATGAGCAGATAGTTGATGTGTTAACCAAGCCATTAGCAAGAGTGAAGTTCGAGTACTTCAGAGAGAAGCTTGGTGTTATCCAGATCGAGGTTCCTCGAAAGACTGAGTGATGTGACCAAAAGACACAGGTGCACCAGGGATGTATCTTACATGGTGGAATACGCAGGTGGTCCGAAAGGACGTAATGCATCTGGGATGCTCCTGGGTTGTATCCACATGTTTGAAGACGTTGGTAGGTCCACGGGTCATAAATAATTTCCACCACTTTTCCATATACTTTTCCACCACCAGACTGTTTCCTTTACTCATTTCATTTCACTTACTGTCTCGGATATCCTAGTTTGGGAGTATATATTCCTAAGGCGTGCTTCCCCCCCATACAATTTGTTCCTCAACTTCCTTGATTCTCACATGGTTTCTCCTTAAAGATAAAGCATATCTATCCTACTAAATTTCATCTTTACCCCCAGACCAAGCAATGCAATATGTTTCCATTCTCGACTCTATACAGAAGTTAACTTTGGATATGCAACCTGGTTAATAAAGAAAAAACCATAATTTATTATGAAGAACTTCAATCACTCCAACATATAGCTTGTACCCTTCCCCACAACTAACCCAAGTGTCTATTCCAATCCTCACTCTCTCCCCATTCCCTTTCCTGCAAATAAGCCAATGCCCAACTAGTATAAAGGCTTTTTTTTCCTTACGGATTATAGATGAAATTTTCCATTTTTTGCTTGGGTTCCTAATCTAGTCTTCCATTGAGATAGATGTGACATATTTTTGTATCATAACTTGAAACCAAATACCCTTACCTTCTAATCACCCTCCACACACATTTTTGTACCAAATCTTTGCTAAAAGAATCAATTCTCCAAACCTCATCTACCTATATCTTGTGGGATTCACTTCCAACTTTACTAAGGCAATCCCTTTTTCTTCCCTCGTTCTAGACAACAAGAACTTGTAAATATTTTCTAAATATTTTCCAGTACCCCCTTAGGGATGAAACACATCCAATATATAGGGATTGTAATGCCCCATATTTTGATTTGACAACTAAACAACATAAAGACCTATTTTCTATTTATCCCCTTATTATCTATTGGACTTGGCTCGACAAAGAAAACTATATTTGTGGATTTATGAACTTACATATATGTGGAAGTTATGTTTTAAGTTATCGTTTGTATTATTAATGATGACATTTGTGTGATTTACTTCCATCATGTAGTTTTAAATAGAAGGATATGGTATGTGCGTACTAGTTTACATTATGATTAAATAAATAAATGGATGCCATGCACACGATGAATAGATTAGCTTGGTTACATTGTTTGGCAATTGATAACTTGGTAATTACTTTAAAACAATGAAATATTATGCATGATCTTATGTTTTGATGATGTTGGAGTCTAATCCTCGGTGTGAGGAATATTAATGTGAGGGTAGACCAAGAAGCACCCAGGACTCCAAGAGTCCACTTGGGAATATGAAACCCAAGGGACAATTCTCTTTGTATATATATGTACATTTGGTTAATGAGAAATATTGAGCTTTCACGCTCATTCAGTTTGTGCATCTTCTTGTATTTGACTTTGTTCCAGCCAATTTTCTTATTTTCCCAAAGGGGAAACCTAACAGTGGTATCAGATCCTGCCTTGTTCTTAGGCCTGTGAGAGCTTCATCTGCATGAGAACTAAGAGCTGGAAGCTATATTTCTACAGGAGCTATAATATTTCTATTGCAATATGTGTGCGCTTCTCCTTTCAAAGTAGAGACTGTTGTTGTGAGCTGCGTGGAATTGTGATCATGTGAAGAACTCATACCTCAGTGATTTGCATTTGAAATCTGGTATTATTCATGTACCCACATGAACTGAATATTAATACTCTGCGTGTGAATATTGTTGTGTGAAAAATTGTGGAAATCAACAACATAACCATCTTGTTGCGACCTGCGTGTGGAATACCTGGGCGTTGTTTTTTAGACCTCTGCGTAAACCTTATCTCCACGCTTCTTTGGTGAGCTAGGATTTTGTGGAGCTATCAAAGCCATTGTAAATCGTGTGTCCTGTGACCTATTATCTACCCAGATTCCTATGTTATTTGTCATAGCTCTGTTTATATATTCCAACTGCTCCAACTTCATGGCACTACCTCCTCATGAGCCTAATATTATCTCAGTCTACCACCAGAGCCTTCTATCATTTTATTAATACTGGAGTGACCATTGAAACTATCATTGTGTTCCATTGCAATTGTTATAGTTCCCAATCCTCATGAGCAGAATTTAATTGTTGTGTTGGGAAACTACACCGTGACAATAGTTGTGCGTTGTTACAATTGATGTGTTTTCATTTTTTGATGATGTCTCCACAAGTGTTGAGAGTTTTTATTTGAACAATTGTTATTATCTGCAATTATTATCAAGAGTTGTGGTATTTATGTAAGAGCGTGGTATTTCTACAAGAGTCGTGGTTTTTCTGCACCATGTTGGTATTTCTTTGTGGTATTCAATCACCATCTTGGAGACATTCTATTGTGTTGTCTACCTGTATTTGCATGGAATGTTGAAGTTGATAAACCTCTACCAGAGCATGGAGCAGCATTGGAGCTGTGACCTCTACCAAAATGTGAAACGAGAGTGCAACGCTTTCTTCTCGAGCAGTCACTATTCAGTAACTTGAAGTTGGATCAGCATAAGCCAAATTCAGAAATCCCAAACAAAAATTGGATTGTTGGCATCCTGAGCAAACAAGAATTGGACCGTTGGCATCCTGAGCAAATAAGAATTGGGCCGACGGCATCCTCAAACTCCTCTTGTGGATATTTTAATTTCCATCTTTGTGCGCCTGGGCATCCCTAGACCATTTCGAGTTGAAGAATATTTGCAATCTATCAGTTTATTGTGACCGTGGATCTGTGTATTGTTTGGAATCTTCATTCAATTCCAGAATACACCCCATCGGTGAAAACAAATTGTTGGTAATGTTGTGAACCTATGAAGACCATGGAAGAGAGCTTCTAGCGTGAAAGAAATTGCCATCAAAGAGACTATTTGAAGACTATTTTTGGGTCCTATTTTGAAGTGCAAACCCTACTGTCCATTTGCGTGAAGGTTGGTCTACTTCTCTATATTGAGAGCCGACTTCATCAATTGAGCAATTGCTGGCTAGAATTTGCTTGTTCCAAGGTGTTTGTCAAATGAATCAACTGCAAGTTGCTGCATTGATTTGACTTGGAGTCACATTGCATTTTCTCCACATTTCTCATGTGTTGAGGAATTAGGGAGTTATTTCTATCAATTATTTATGTCAATTACGGGAGTAAAATTCCCCTAGAGAAATATTAATGGACTGTTGAATGCAACATTGAGATGCATTTTTGAAGACTAGTTGTTGCGTTCCAAGTTTTGTTATGAAAACGACTTCTGCATGAGCCATATGCTTTCTGTGTGAGCCATCTTACTTTTGAGTGATCCATCTGATTTCTGTGTGAGCTCGTGAGCCAAGTGAATGTGGTATGTGAAATAATGAAGTGTTGGTAGAAATTGTATACTAGTTGCAGAAATATCATATAGCTTGCAGAGACTTTGAGACCTGCATCGTGAATTCAAGGAAATAAATTATGGGCATATGAGAGTTGGTTGCCCATGATCTCAGCTTGCAAAGAAGATTTGGTATGCCCTTCTTGCAAAATATTTCCTGAAGATTGCAGAATTTTTTTAGTGCTACATCATTGACAGAAGTGAGCCTGCTTGAAGGATCCAAGCAAGTTTGCAGCATGTTACTATAGCTGATCCAAAAGAATATTGCATAAGCAAATCATCAACTCAGGTATAGCAGATTATTTAATTCAACATTTAGGAGTATAACTTGCAAACCTTTTTTTTGTAAGTTTTCATGTGTCTTTTTTATACTTGCTTGTGTTTTGTAAGTATCAAACTGAAGAGTTGAATTACATTGTATGTGGGTGCATTTTCAGCTGATACTGACACCCCTCACCTTTTAAATTTGAATCTGTTGAGTCTTATTTGTAAAGGGTGGAATTTCAAGAATCCTTTCTCCATAATTTGAGTGAGTTCTTTATCAATGGCAAGATTAAGTGGTCTTGTAGAGTTACTAAACAATCTACTTCTCTCCTCTGTCGACAACACTATCATGATCGACAAGGGCACTCTCACTCACATTCGAGATTATGTACGAGATTCACAAGACACTCTTGATTTCCTACAACTCGAGTTGCAGCTTCAACAAGAAGAAAGACATTCTAAACCTGTTCATGTTCAGAAGAATCCCCTTCATGATTCTATTCAGCATCCTACACAGAATAATGCCACTTCAGAAGCACATGAGCAAATCAGTGGCATGCCATCAGAAGTGAAAGAAAATAAAGATGAAGACATGCATGCAGAGTTTCTGCTTTCTCCTTCCAAGCCCATCATCAGACCATGGGAAGAGAACAACCATAACAAGCACAAACTGATCTTGGATATGACAATGAAGTGACAGTTCACATTCCTGATTTCTCCAATCCCATCCAGTTTCAGAGTGTTGGATTCATCAATGAGAGTCCATCTTCATCCACATCATTTCAGAGTTCGACATGCCAACACTGTGATCGAGTTGGCCACATGAAATATCATTGTTTTGATCTTCACCCTTGTAAGCAATGTGGAAAACATACACACTCATCAGACAGGTGCTTTAGTTTGAAGAAACCTACAAGAGAGAAGATTCATTATGGGTGGATCGCTTCTTGGCAATGGTCATCAATAGCCAAGAAGATTTATAAGTCATACCAGAGAGTTCATTCACGAGTATTGACACATCTTGCAATTGAGACATCTTCTTCTCCTCGATTTGTACCTGACAGGGGGGAAGATGATGTCAGGCGTCAAGTTTCAAAGCCTCCATCTAACAACAAGAATCCATTTCCCTATACAAGTAAGTGAGATCAAACAATCATGATCCACATCCAATTTCAGAGGCCAGATTCAATGATGTGACACTCAGACAGAAGAGAACCATGACATAGAGTACTCATGTGTTTTGTGTCTAGTTGTGACACCATGAGACTCTCCTCTCCTCACATTGTTCCTGGAAGGGGGGGAATGAAGACCGTCAGTAACAAGTGAGCGAGTGCAAGCGAGCTAGAACAAGCGATCTTGTGAAGAGCTATGTTCGACTGAGCTCTAAAGCTAGTGGTCATCCTTAAACCACCAATATCGAGAGCACCTTCATTTAGCATAAGCATGTGCAAGCTTCTAGCTAACTTGGCAAATAGTCGTCAAGATGGAAATGTTCAGCAAGTTGTAGTTGTTCACTTCTTGTTTTCAGCTCTCCAGTTAGTTTGGTTTCATCCCATCCCAACCATTCCAGAGAACCTCTGAGCGATTATTATCGCCAAGTTTGATATTTTGTGCTAAACATTAAACCACACACATAGTAGAATATTTCAGCCTTCTGCTAGCCTATTTTGGTTGATGGTCAACCTAAAAACCATCCCTTCATAGAGCTCTTGTATTTAGAAGAAGAATGTGCAATCTTCTAGCTAACCTTCTTAGTAAAGGATGTTCGAGATGGAAATGTTCAGTTGGTGGTAGCTATCCACTTCCACTTATTCATCTCTCTTATTCTTCTTGGACTCATATACACCCTTCGGATTAAGGGGGGATTTGTTGGAGTCTAATCCTCGGTGTGAGGAATATTAATGTGAGGGTAGACCAAGAGTCACTTGGGAGTCCAAGATTCCACTTGGGAATATGAAACCCAAGGGACAGTTCTCATTGTATATATATGTACATTTGGTTAATGAGAAATATTGCGCTTTCACGGTTATTATGTTTGTGCATCTTCTTGTATTTGGATTTGTTCCAACCAATTTTCTTATTTTCCCAACAAATGAGACCAACCCATAGGTTAGGGGGGCTAAGTAATAGCTAGATACTTGTGCTAATAAAGTGACCTTGATGTCGTTGACATCAAAAGAGAAAAAGGTAAGTTGAGAAGCATTGATTCATGAATTAATTGATAGTTCAATACTTGTTGTGATGTGTGCTAATGTAGGTGTTTATAGGAAACTGAGTTGTTGAAATTGGTCATTCGATGACACAAATCTAACAATAATAGTAACAAAGTATGATTATTGTTAGGGTGATGGCCATAGTTCCATTAGGAGGGGTGGAGGTATTACCCATCGTTTATCCTCTAAAACCTAGAGTAACAAGAGGGTCATGTTAAGCCACACTCCCCACATTATATGATGCCAACTACCGGTTTCCTACTAGGTTAGGTCGATTTGGTTGATGCTTCTGCTTACAGGTTATATCTAGGGTTAGGTCAATATTGTTGACACTCCAACATATTCCAACAAAGGAATGGATAGGAAGTGGAAGATGGAAGTAGGTTAGGAAGGAAGGATAATTCATATTAGTAAGGACGTTGTTTGGGAATTAAAGATGCCAATTTAGTTTTTCATTTGGTTCCTTTCATCTTTAAATCATTTGTTTAATTCATTCAGGGTAAATCTAAGTATAATGTTCAATTAGTATTGGTGTCTTATGACTTAGTTAGTAAGATTGTATGGTGTTGTGTTAATGGATTAGTGTCTTGCATGTGTGGTATAATAATTTAGGAACTACACATTAGAGGTGGTGATGGTTATCTTTACTACACACATACGTTATGTGTACATTGGCCACACATACATACCTTGCACACATACACTAGTAATATATATTGACTATTAAATTATTATTATTATTAATGGTTGATATATGATGGGGTGCAATAAGAGTTAATATATATAATTATAATTAGTTTTTCATTTGTATTAATTATATTTCATTTGCATTTCATTTAGGTTCAATCAACTTTCAACTTTAACACTACAAAGTAGGTCCTCATGTTAAAGTAATCTTCGGTAACATGTAATCAACAATATAAGGCTAACAATAACAATTCTAATTAATAAGAAGAGCAAGTTAGGATACTTACTTGGAGTGTGGGACCCTTCCTATTTTATACTTACAAGAATATACTTTTAGAAAAGGATTGTGCCTCTCAGAGACCAACCAATTATTAGGAACCAGCTGACCCTGCTAGAGGGTAAGTACAAACCAGAGAGAGAGATATGACTGGGGTTGAGGTACAGTCAATCAGGGATGGTTAATGACATTCAAAACACAGTGATAGTCTCAAGCATAAAATATTAGACCCCAAAAAGTCTCAGCACATAAGTCTAACCACAAGCAAGTATTCAACACATAGTAAATACCACAGACATGTCTCAGTGTATAGATCAGATCAAAGGAAAAGGTTCAGCATGCATGCAACATAATCAAATAAAATCTCAATAAACAAATCTGACTTGCAAAGGTTACGAACTTCACATAAAGGACAAGATCAGAACCATATGACACATAACCTCCACACGTGTGCACACAGTAGGCATATAGAACCTCAGCAAATCTCAAACAGGTAGATCAATCCAGGAGGGGTTTACGGCCTCCACCAAGGAACTCACGGCAGGAATATTTAGAGCCAAAGGAGTTCACGGGTAGCCGTATAGGATCACAGCTACCATGCATATTCCCTCAACAATTTGCGGCCTCAACAATAAGATAGATCAAACCCCAGGAAGACCCTCTACACACAGATTGAACCTTTGAATCAACAAATCAAATAACAATCAGGCCAATAGCAACAAATTGGAGCTCAAATACAAGCGAGTTAGACTTCATAACAGTAGATCGGACCCAAGTTAAGCTTCAGCAAGCAAATTTGAACCCATTCAGACCTTAAACAAGTAGATCAAAGGCAGCAGCAACAAGATACACCTTAACGTCATCCCTAAATAATTATTTAAAGCATATATGAGATGAAGGGTGGACTTCAACAAGTACGTGGCCTCAAAACAATTGATCAAGCAACAACAAGATAAACCCTTAATCCTTGACGTCAAGCAGGATAGAGGACAAAGCTGAGATGTGATGTCTTAATCATAACAAATGAGGATGATAGACTTCAATAAATAGGATCATAATCTTCTATAATAATCATAAAATAAATCTTTAAACAAGTTAGGGTTCCATTAAATCAGGGTAGTACCAATAAGATAAGACATCACACCACTTATAACATATAATTAATGTGTCTTAGGTGGGTGCCAACTCATAAAGGGTTAAGACATAAAAATAACATAACATAAAATATAAATAGGTTAACTTAGGTGGGCACTAGGTTCATGTTACCATTAGGTGAGGGTACAAGGACCAACACATGGTACAAGTGTGGGTACATGACCCATAACCCTAGGACCAAAGGGTGAACCACAAAGGTGGGAAATCGACCATAGTACCCATAAGACCAAAACGTCAAGGTGGAACAAATAAAAACCAACTCAAGGTGGGTAGATGACCCTACTAACCACAAGTCAAAGACAAGGTACCACAAGACCAAGAACAACAAGGTGTAAAGACCAAGGATGAGCAACCAAGGTGGGGTACAACCAATCATCTCTCTCTCAAATGTACAAATGTTCCATACAACCTGAAATTCCGTCATCACTGTATAAGGAAGGTCCACACTGGATGATGTGATCATGTGGTCCTCCAGACTGCTCCTTAGGTCAATTTCTAGTGGCTCCATCAGGGGTGGCCAGTCCCTTGAGAATACCATCTAGCTCAACCATCTCAAAGACCTATGAGAGGAGGACATAACACATCATCATCTCGGTCCACTGACAAAGGTCCACCAGGTTAACTAACCAGGTATGTCATTGCAAGAACTACTTGGTCCTCGTGACCAAGAATCTACCTGGTCCCGGACCAGGAGGTCTCTGTCTCAACCTGCAGGACATGCTTGGTCCTCGTGACGAAGAAACTGTTTGGTCCCAGACCAAAATACCCTAGAGACAAACAGGGGCCCTGGCCTCATGCTAGGGACTTTGCCATGCTTGGTCCCCGACCAAGAACCCCGGGAGACAGTTGGGGGCCCTAGGGTACCTTCTAGGATCTTACTTGACCATGAACCCTAGTTAACTGACTATGGTACCATCCTCTCTGAGAATGGGTCTCGGAGCTGCACTAACTTTAACAAAAAGTTACCTTATTCAGTGGGTTGGAAAATCATTTATGCTGGTAGGTAAATTATTATTTTATGTTATTTTGTCCTTCCTAGTGTCATCGAGAAGGGAGGAAGGCAATGGGAAAAACTAGTTAAAATGAGGGTTTTGAAAATGATAGGGGACTTGTTAATATTTCGAAAAAAAAAAGAGTTGGAGAGGGAAGGAAACATTGCTTGTTGGTAATTTGGAACTAGAACCTTGAGGTTGATTCTCAAACTTGAAGACTTTGTCACTTTCATTGTTGTTGTTAGGGTTGTCAACACATAGGGTTAGGAAACTACACAAGTTTCTTAGAACTAGGAGTTCAAGTTAGGAGGATTAATCCTAGTTTAGGTAACACTAGTTTAGCTAGACTATAGACTATAATTTTGGAATGATGAAACTACTACTTGATTGCTAAATCAACTAGATCTAGAGGTGGATTCACTATCTTTACTTGATTTAACTAGAATGAGCCTACCCTCACAAGATAACCATCGATTACATCATATAAACAACCACAAATTTTCCTATGCAGATATATGAGAAGATCATTGTAAATAACCAAAGGGAACTTGGCTCAAGGTTTTCGAGAACAAAGAGGTTTTTGCACACAATTTTCTCCTAATCCTTGGTATGCAATTGGGTGCTACATGTCTATAATTATACCAAATGAGGGGGCTTAAGCACCCAAATCATAAATCTTATAAATAGGACTACATTCCATGTAATCCAAGAGGCATCTTGAAAGCCAAGTTTTGATAAAGGATTGAGAGAACTGATCAACGAATAGTTTAGTCTTATTCTATAGGAAGTTTATTAGAGGAGAGAAAATTGTAATATGGAATAGTCATTCTTAATTTACTACAAATTAGTTCATGTTTTTCTTTTAAAAAGTAGTGAGTGAATTAACGTTTCCATTTTGAAAAATATTGAAGGAAAGTATGAAAAGATTCATATTACTTTTGTTTTTGTTGCATGATGATTTGATTTATTTATGAATATGAATTAATGATGAAAATAAACTTGAAAAACGTTAAATTTAACAAATTATTTCAATCTTAATAAATTAATAAATTATTTCATTCTTATTAAATTAGATAAATTAATAAGAGAAAGTGAACCAGTTATTGACTGAAATTATGTAGATATTTTCTCTCCATGGTGAGATGCTTTCAGGGTTTGTTATCTTCTTGTTCATATATTTATTTTTGTGCTTTCCATTTACCATTTTATGCTCAAATCTTGAATAAAAACATATTTCTAACATATGGATGTCGATTAATAACTTGCCTTTGGTTCTTATGAACAAAAACCAACCGTTGTAATGACCATGTTTTATATTTTTAGGTTCTCTCAATCCAAAATTTTATAGGTTGTAGGTTTTTCTAACTTGTTATTGTGGTCACGTCGCATTTCTGAAGTAAGGTGTTTATGATCTTATATGCCCTTGTATTTTTTTTGGAGGTTCTTATGCTTATCTTCAAGTGCCAATTTTTAATGAGAATTATGGCAAAGTACATTTACTAACTTAGAAGCAATGAACCAATTTATTGAATGTTGGATTTAGCTAGGTTGGTTTTTTATTTTGTTTGAAGTTAGATCAAAGAGACTTCATGTAATATCTCAATTTTGACTCTTGGAATGTATTAAATTTGATTATGTAAATAGCATAAATTTGCTAGTAAATATTCCTACTGTGAAGTTCAAGGCCAAGGTCCGACTGATGGATGGCTAGACATGTATAATGTAAATATTTCCGTATGGACCATGCGGTTGGCTTGTCATGATGACTCAAAATCTATGTAAATATTACATTGGAAAACAATTAAATGGTCCAAGACAACTTTGTAAAGAGCACTAGAGGGGTTGTGATTCCACTGGAGGTAAAGAGAAAATAAAGCCTATGGGAGATTAAATCCTCTTTTGTCAAGTGTCAACTTTAGAACTAATCTATTTCTGAACCATATACCTCATTTTGACCTATTAAATCCAATCGTTGAATGCATGTGTGAAGTTGGTGAACAAGTCTTCTCATGTAGTTATGGAAGCATGAGATCAATTTACTATTATGACCATTGTAAGAGTCCTTCGTTGTATGGTTAGAAGTAATGTCAATTGTCTTTTCGCCAATTCTTTCATCTTCACTGGGTCTATCACTAATTATCTATGCATAATCCATACACTACATAGCCTTCATGTTGTTTTATCCATTAGTAGATTGTGAAATTAACCATAAATTAGCATTGTGAAAAGGAAATTGCAGACATTAGAGTGAGGATTATGGGTGTAGGTAAGCATAGAGGTTGTGCATGATAGGAACATTTAACCAATGTTTATTTGGTGCTCCAAGATGCTTGAGAAACCATGAACTAATGTTATAGGAGGTTCTCTAAAACCATACAACACACCAGACTCTTTCTTCACACACTGAAGAGCACTATAAGGGTTGGGTACTCCGAGGCACTGTTGAACAAAGAAAAAGTAGGTCTTCCTTGTGTTGTGTGGAGTAGTGGAAGAGAGTTCCATGGTTGAATGAGGTGTCTATAGTGCTCAGTGGTGAGTAGATTGGCTAAGCATGAGAAAAAATGGGTTGGGATGAGAGAGAAAGAGAAGCTTGTAGGTGTTTTGTTTGCCCTAGTAGCCTCATAATCCGACTTGGAGGTGGTATTTGTGGTCGATACCTTCAATTGGGTGAAAAATCACTCTTACACAACCAATCGCTTGGATATTTTTCAATTGAAGATAAATATTCTCTATTGTTTATGAATGTGTTTGTTTATGCATGATGATAGTTTTAATTCCATTGTGTTTTGAATTCATGCACCTACACATTCACCTCTTAGTTTATGCTACCCATAGGTGTCTTAAATTAGTTTTGAATTTGAATAATGAACCATGAGACCAAATTTAGAAACATGAAATTCATAACTACCCCCTTATAGTCATAATGATAGATGGGGATGCTACATAGTGGTATCAGAGGTCTTGGCTGCAACACTGGGGTTGTATGTGCTAGAATCAATAGTTACAAGTAGAAATCAAAGTTTACACATGAAGTGTTTGACGAAATGCCTTGTTGAGGAAAATTTAGCAAAAAATAAACTTGGATTTTGTAAGGATCTCGATTCTATTAGCTAACAGAGGTTCAAAATGCCAAGTTGTTGGGTTCACAATTATGTTGGAGATTTCAAGGATGATCAACAACTTGGATCAACGAGGATCACAAGATTTGAACTATCCATGTAGGTGTAAGTGACCATGCTTCAACAAAAGGGGTCATTGTGTGAACGACCTAGATTAAATCGAGCATCTTTTATCAATAAACTGCAACCATTCACACAAATCTAATTGATTGGGGCTTATCATGGGGAGCTTGCCAGGAGTGGTCTAGATTGAGCTAAGCAACTCTCGTCCTCCAATCTTGATCATTCGCGTAAATCAACAAGATCAAAGGTTAGCAAAGAGCATCCTCCATAAAGGACTGAGATTTCATCATGCATGTTACATTGTTTAATCTTGACAATTCCCGCAAATAGAAGTGCTTGTACCTTATCTTGAGGAGTCCTACAGTGAACGACTATGATTTGATTGTGGATGTTATATTGTTCAATCGTGACCATTCACGAATGGAAAAGAGAATGGGATTTAACAAAAGGGGCAAAGTTGCAAATAACTAAGATTAAGGCAGGTCCACAAGATCTATATCATTCATGCAAAGGAAGGTAAACAAAACTTAACACATGGCATTGGTGTGAATGATTTAGATCATATCACGCATGTTAGATTGACAAATCATGATCATTCGAAGGGTTCCTTTTGCAGTGTTTAAATATTATCGCATGAGAATCTTAGCAAATCATGGTGCCAAGGACATGGCAAAACCAATAGATGTCATGTAGGGTCATGGTGTACATGGTGCCACATCACCACCTACCACATGACATGCCACATCAATAAAGTGTCATGTAAAAAAATGAAGAGGTATTTAAAAAAATCCGAAGCTAAAAACTTGTTTTGGCCATAACAAGAGCTGATTAACTTAGAATTTGATGAACTTTAAGGCGTTTCTCCACAATGAGGACTACAAAAATGCAAAAGAGGGGTATGATGTTGTTCAACTTCAGCTTCCAAGAAAACAAGAATTAGTGACTTTTGAAGACTTGGTTCCAATTATTTGACAAGAGCCCTAATGGGGTTGAGATTTTTATAATGTGATATCCGACCAAACACAAAGAAAACCCAGAGATGTAAAAATAGGCCAAAATCCACTATTTGGAACAAGTTTTGACGATTTTGGAAATATGGTGGTGGCAAAAGTGACCCAAGATGTTGAAACTAGAAAAAAAATTATTGACTTGACATTTTACCTTATCAATGAGTTGAACAACTTTTCCTATAGAAAGGTTTAACAGTTTTGCTCCATTTGTGATAGCGAGTTTTGAGAACTATTCTAAGTTCAAAAAAAGTAAAAAGAACAAAGTAGTAAATTCTAAAAAATCATAGAAATTGAATAGAGCATCAACTCGATAAAGTCAGGCCCTAGGCATATTTTGATGAGGCATGTAGAGATGGACGTTGTAATGGGTTTAGGATTCTCAATGTCCTAAAAACACTCAAGGTTTCCGATTCAAGGCAAATATAAGCAGGGGTACAAACAATCAAAATGAATTTAATGCACTTTATTTCCTCCTGAAATTGGGCTTGGAAAGGAATTTACCCTCTGCAAGTCAAAGGTGACTCTCAATTCACCATAAGTTGGATGAACAATGAGGTATTGGTGGTGAATATAAACTTACAATATTTGGCCCAAGGAGTTGTTACTTCTAAAAAGTAATTATCAACAAATAGATTTTCAACATGTTTCTAGAGAACATAATTCAGAGACAGATAAGTTATCAAAGGCTGGTCTGGAATTAAGGGAAAACATCGATGTTAGAAGAGTTGGAGAATGAAGTGCTACTCTCAAGTAGAACAACATATATGTCTAAATATTGATCGCAGTTTTTAACATTTTTATTTTTTGAAAATATGTAAAACTGCATGTAGGAAAATCAGAAGGAAACTATATTGACGTAATAGCAGAAAACACGTGTGAACCTATAAAGTACAGGTGGGAATCTGTCATGGAAAATTTTAGGGGCTAATCTTAGCCCATGGGCTAAATTTAGGGGTTTTAAATTTTTAATGGGCTAGTTTTTTATTAAACACCTATTAAGTATGATTAGCCCACATTTTATTTATTTAGTTTAAATTAATAGAAGGTTAGCCCCATCAAATTTAAAAAGGAGATCCAAGATCAAATAATTTAGTTGCTCTAAAAATGGACTTAACTCTCTGTTTGCCCACGAAAATCACTAGGTAGTTCCCACTCGCCCCCAATTTCCAGAAATGGCAGTTGCTATGGGCTCTTTCAGCTATTATCAATCATGGAAATCGAAGTTGGAGTTACATTCATCTAGATTTTATGGGTTGAATATCGTTTTTGCAAGTTGCTCAATGTCCACATGAGAAGGATAGTTGATATTTACTATTAGGTCTTATAGAGACCCATTTGCATCTAGGAGGTTATAAATCCCATCACCTAAAATCAAAAATTTCCCCAAGAAACATGGGGATTGTGGAGCTTGTGATCAACGATGTGACAATAATGTTTTTTTTAGGTGTTTGGGGCATCATGCCTTGGGTATGGGGCTTCATTCATAGCCGCATATTTTGGCATGCAAGGAGCCATGACTTTCCAAGGAGAAACTTGTTGAAAGATTCACCAAGACTTCACAAGGCTTTATAATTTAGTGAAAGATCCACCAAGACTTCACAAGGTTTTATAATTTAGTGAAAGATCCACCAAGATTTTACAAGGTTTAATAATTTAGTGAGAGATTCACCAAGATTTTACATTATTATATAATTCAATGAGATATTCGCCAAAACATTATATACATAATATAACATTGATAAAATAACCTTCATGTTTTCCTATGTCACGGGGATTTGCCCATTTATTATACATAGAAATTTGGGGGGTTCTTAAAAATTTCTCAGGAACGTGTCTTTTATAGGTTCATGCATCTTTTCCCTCAAATAAAATGTATTTTAATTTGAGGGAAAATATAAAATACGTTTTTCTCTAGAAAAAAAAAATGTTATATCCAAGCATTAGTTTTTGTAATTCTTAGTTGGCTCGAAGAAATTCACCAATTTGTTCTTAAGCTTGTTGATTCTCATTGTTCTGAAAAGCCCGAAAGTTTACCGATGCCAAACACCATCATCCACATTTGGGAAGAAAAACAATTAGATTATGAGTAATACATCCTTCAAGTACAACAGTCCTAACCATTTTATGCCAACTATTCCAAACATATAATTGAAAATCAGCATATACTAATATCATGTCGTTGTCAAATGTTCAACAAAAAGCCCAAAAGTTTACCCATGCCAGACACCATTATCCATATTTGGGAACAAAACATTTAGATTATGAGTCATACATCCAACAAGTACAACAGTCCTAACCATTTTATGGCAAGTTTTACAAAAATACAATTGAAAATAAGCATACTAATATCATGTCATTGTCAAATGTTCCACGCATTAACCCACATAAACAATGTTCAAATGAGTGAAAACACTCAGTTTACTTCCCTAGATCCTTTGACTTTGCAAAGTGCTTCTTGTGGAGTTTCTCCAAAGGTGTTATTTTCAGCAGAAATAATCTTGCAGCACGCTCTGTAAGGCTGCCACCACATTTTAAACCACGAGTCTGCAACTCATTTTTTATCCTTTCAAGCCCCAGAACCTGCAAACACAATTGGTTGAACATACACCACTTAACGAGACAAAATCGAAAGACCAACTTAATAACTTAGAACTCAGAGCATGGGACAATCCTTTTTCCACTAATATAGTCATTCTAGAAAGCAAAAAACAAATCCATGAAAATAAGACATACCTCCATATCTTCAGCAGCGTTAAAGTCCTCAAAGTTGAGCGGTCCTGCCATGCTACTGTTACTGTCACAAACACTGTCTATATCCCCCTGTACAGAAGTTGTATCAGAATTGCATCCAGCAGTGACCGAGGCAGTAATCTCTGAGCGTGGAAGCTGACATTTTTCAACATTAGAAACAGAGGAGATTTCATCTTCAACCAAACTAGGCAATGTTATATTTTTCCCTTCAGTGGAGCTTGAGGCAACGGGTTTCTCTTTTTCCAACTCTACATAAGGTTCCCTGCTGCCAGAGAGACATCCAACAGTGTCTGATGCACTAATCTCAGGATGTGAAAGCTTACTTTTTCCAACACTAGCATCAGATGTAATTTCATCATCAACCAAACTAGGCAATGTTATATCCTGGCCAAGAACAGAGCTTGAGGCAACAGGATCCTCTTTATTCAACTCTATACAGGGTTCCCTCTTGCCACAACCATTGTGATTGACAACCAAGAAAGTTGGTTCCTCTTTTTCCAATACTATACTAGCTTTTATCTCATTACAACCATTGTCATTCTCTCCTAGAGAAACAATGGGAGCTTCCATTGTTACATCATCATTGTAAGAGTCGGTTTGTGAATTGCCTTTATTCGAAAATGATGTCGTTTCATTATCTGATGCTGACTCTGCTTTAGTTGAACAGCTACCTGTTTCTGGATTCCCCACACCCATCATTTCATCAATCTCTTCTTCCTCTTCATCTTCTTCAAGCATCCTATGAAAGCAAGATTGTGGACAATGGTTAGTGTCCATTTAATACTATTTTCATCCATCTATATAAAATCAATATACGGTTGTATTGTATAGAGTAAAAGATACAAAATTGCAAGAACTCATTTGTATCAATATAATTTTTTTGGATCAGTACTTTTCATAGTAAAAAGTCAAAACTATGATAAAAATGGAACCTGTAGATGGTCTAATAAAAATGGAACCTGTAGAGGTCTAATAAATGAAACTGGTTGAATTAATTATTAATTAGGAATTATCGTTGAAAATAAATTCAAGATGATACTCTGAACCAAGCATATCTCCTAGCAGGAAAAACTGGTTAAATTAATTACTAAAAAGAAATTCAAAACGATACTTTGAACCAAGAATATTTCCTAGCAAACAAGGTGAATTGTCCTGGAAGATAAAACTAGTGCATGTGCTTATGAATTCTACCAGCTTAAATGAATCATGCTTACTAAAAGATCAGTTCCTTGTCTCATCACTTGCCTTCTTCTCAATATTGAGTGCTAAAGCATAAAGGAGAATTCAGGACTGCAATGGTGAAAGGAGATTGGTAGGATTCAAAAGACCATTGATCACTGTAGGAGTCCACGTTGTAACTGATATTATCTAAATCATATAGATGTTACGCCTAGCACCATATCTTGAAGGCTGAAGGGGTGCTGAATAAATTATGCAGGTCCTTAATGTACCTCTCATGTTACTAGAGCCAATTTGCCCAAGCATACATAAGATAAGCTCTTCTCATCAAGTGTCATATAGCATACTGTTTGCATACAGGTTCTAGTATCTCTTTTATTTTACTTGGGGATACTTTGGACTAACAAATCCAATGGTATGATACTATGTAACACACTAAATTCTTTACAATGGTTCTAATAAGGAACAATGTCAAAAGCTATTTTAAGATTGGAACAGAATCAATGGATTAGTTAAACAGTTTTAAAGCAAAGTTGTCATGGATTTTTGCAAGTAACTGCACCGAGAGAAGCAAGTTGCTCTTACAGTCCAAGGTGAAAGAGATGTGTCACATGATTGTGTGGAGACTCTGAAGAGATGTGTCACATCAAGAGTGTGTCTGTGGGTAATGCTATCCAACAATTAATCTCAACCATAAAAAGACTAGCATAAATCCATCTTAAAAACCCTGATCATTTTGGCAGTGAGAGATTTACAGCTGGGTTTTTATAATCCAGAGGTTAATATGAATCTATGCTAGGAAGTAGTATATAATTTCTCTTGTGTGAAGCAGCCTGTCATTTAATTTCATCCCTCTGAAGCTCTTTTACTTTACTTCGGGCTACTTCACACTAACAAATAAATTAATAAAATATTTAAAGAGAGTTAACATCGTGTAACATGTTACAGTTTCTGTTACACATGATAAAGGCACTTCAAACTCCATAATAACTCTAAACACACTATTCACTTCTATAAACACTGTCAAACACCAAAGGCTCATTCATATCTATACTAGCCTTGAGATAAAGAAGGGCCTAATCATCTGGCTTTTGAGTCATGATGATCAAGAATTCATAATGGCCAGTGCAGATGGACTTCCCAGAGCCACATTGAATGTCAGTGCCTAATAAGCATGGAGTGACATTTGAGCCTTTAGTTTCGCCAGCTTAAAGTCTAAAAGATCAAGGCACATGTATTAACAGCCAACATGAAATGCTCTTTAATCTGAAATATTTGGCATGTGCAAACCTCAAAGTGGCCAGGTACATTCTAACAGAAATCATAGCAAAGATGCAACTGAATCCTATTACACTATTCAAATTGACAAAGGCTATTCTATCCACACTGCTAACCTACTTCACCCAGAAAGACATATGGTTGGTTATTACAAAATTCACATCAGCTTCCAACAAGGCATTTTTTCACAGTGAGGTTGATGGAGTATTAAGCCATCCACCAAGGTTTCATTCTGACTGCAGACTACCAAACCAACACAGCCTGAGTTTCAAAGGTATGAGGTACATATGCAATTTTGGTAACATAGCTATTTGTTCGACCTGGCAGTAGCACCTGAGCTGAAGGAGGTCCCCTCTTTGCAGTGCAGCCTCTCAGGGTATGTTTCTCAAGCACTTCAAAAAAATCACAATAGCCTACAAGTTTTCAGTGTATATAAAAAAGTCACAGATTTCTTCAACATTAAACTACAGGACCAGTGGTTCATAGCAAAGATGCAACTGAATCCTATTACACTATTCAAATTGACAAAGGCTAATCTATCCACCCTGCTAACCTACTTCACCAAGAAAGACATATGGTTGGTTATTCTAAATTTCACAGCAGCTTCCAATGAGGTATCAGTTCACAGTGACATTGATGGAGTGTTAAGCCATCCACCAAGGTTCCATTCTAGCTGCGGTCTACCAAACCAGCACAGCCTGAGTTTCAAAATTATGAGGCCAGATGCAAACCCATGCAATTTTGGTAGAATAACTACTTGTTAGACCTGGCAGTGGCACCTAAGCCAAAGGAAGTCCCATCTTTGCAGTGCAGCCTCTCAGGGTATGTTTCTCAAGCACTTCAAAAAAATCACAATAGCCTACAAGTCTTCAGTGTATTAAAAAACTTAAAAAGTGACACGTTTTTTCAACATTAAACTACGGGACCAATGGTCTTGGGACTAACAGCGGGGAATGAGCGGTTTCATGATAAAGTTTCCATTCACATTTCCTTTACTGGGCACCTTAAGAGGGAGACCTGGAGGTAGTTGTCAAACATAATGGCCATGGTGAATGTCCTGTGGTGGCCATACATCTTGTTGGGCAACTTATGCCTTGTAAACATATCACAGACCCATGGCCAGCCCATGTTCTCCTTAAGGCCTGTCATAATTTTTGACAAACGAGTTGTGGTCGAGTGGCCACTGCTCAATCCCAGGATCAACCCCACTGCCAAAGACATGTTTTCACCACATTTGAGACCAGGTGGACATTCTCTCAACAGCAACAGCCCAGGTGGAAGTCTAGGTGACCTCGACAGACCACATGTGGCAGAATTCAATGAACCTCTGAACAAACAAAAAAGTCATTTAACTAAAGGAAATTGAGGACTTGTTGCTACAGATGTGGGACTGTTTGGTGAAGTGAGCATTTATAGTAAATTACCTCGGTGCCTACTATAATTATTAGAGACATGCCTTAAAAACAACATTGCAAGTTGTATACCTAGTTACAAATCCTTGCTTTATACATGTCACAGTTTTCTTCAATATTTAACTACAGGGAATCTACAGCTTCTTGCTACAGTGAATTGACCATTTTACAAAATTTCCTTGCTTGGTATTCAGATTTTCACAAACCCTTGTAACCATAAAATTCAAAAACCCTAGTAAACCTAAAAAGATGAACAAGAATTCAGGCTGGTGATAACTAACCATAGTTTAGCTGCTTATGTCAACAAATTGTAGCTCTTCAATCTTCTTCCTCTTGCCATTATGTTGAAGCTTGGGGACCTCCTGCAATCCAACCTTGATTGTAGATTCAATGGCCTCCATGGGGCTTCGAAGCTTCCGTCTTCTACTTGTCCACATCCCTGATGCCTTCGTTGGAGCATGGGACTAATCTTCTTCATATTCTTCGCCTACTTCAAGTAATCCTCCGTAGTCTTCTTGAGTTGCCTCTCTTGCACCTTTGCCTTCTAGTCCTCCAATTTCTTCTCGACATTTACATGGCAGAGCCTCCACCTACTCATCTCACAGCAGCCATTGAAGTTGTTGGTCTTCTTCTACTGGACCTTGGTGACAACGCCCCTCAGAAGAGAGTCGAACCCTCCCTTGCACACTCTCAGTTGAAAGACAAGATAGACTTGTGGGTATAGGTTGTCGCCTGTAGCAACTAGAAGGGTATAAACGACAATCTAGTGGGTGTTTGAGATGAGCACATGGGATTGTGGAGATATTTTAAGTAGATCAAAGAGTATACACTTCAAATTTTGGACCACGAGGTGGGGTGTGGATATTTGCAAGCATTTTCTTCTATCATCCAATCCTTTGACAAAGATTTGACACATAATGACAAATAGTCTCATGTTAGAAGCCTGCAATGTGGAATTTGCAATTTTTTGTTGCAACTGGGGAAACAAATAGGATGTACACCATGATATGTGCTGTTAGTTGGATGAAAATAGGCACAAATCGCATGCCTTTTTTCGGCTCTCTCTTTCCATCAACGGGACTGACCTTTACTGCCCTTTCTAACTCAAGTGGGCCCCTTTGGCCCTTAGGTCTTCGCTTATATTGGTCCATCGTGATCGAGGACCTAGTATATTATGGCGAGGGGGATCCTAGCCTAAAAAAAATCTTAAGCACACAAAAGTATGGCTCATGCCTTTTTTTCCTTTGTGGAAGAGGGGGACCATAAGTCAACTAAAGGGACAAATGGTGAGGTTCTATCAACATTTAATTATCCTTTTAATGCGAGCTTCCGAAAATTGTGACAAATTTTGAAAAATGTTTTGAATGCCCTAATTACGCCTGTCCAAATGGATGAGCTCTCTTTCCATAGTTCTACGACAATTCAAACTAAAACCCTAGTCAATTCGTCGAAGCCTTCCAAAGCAAAGCCTGGAAAGAAGTGCATCAAAGCACACAAGGGTAAGGTGAAATTGGTAGTTGGGCCAGTGTGGGTCTATCAAATATTCCTAATGTCTTAGGCCACACTGTTGTTGGTCATTTCAATGGTAAGTCTGTGAGCCATAGTGCCCTCAAGCCATGGATCGATGAAAATTGGTATTATTTCCTTGAATATTCTTCAAAGTTTCATGCGCTCGATAGGGGGTGGCTATATTTTATGATGAGCTTGATCTCCAACGCAGACAAATTGATGGAACACGGCTAGAGCTGGGGCCCTTCAGGCCTGTTTTTAAAAAATTGGAGTGTGGATTTTGACCCTTGTAGAGAACATTTTTCCCAACAAAAAGTATGGGCTATCATTCTAGACCTCCTAATGTTCTTTTGGAGAAAATACTTATTAGAAGCGATTGGTAACAAAATAGGTCATTTTGTGGGTATGAAGCCCAACTAGGAATCCAAACAAGAACTAGGAATCCAAACAAGATAGAAGATGGGCCTGGATTCAGCTGGAAGTGGACATAAAAATTGACCTTGCTGATGAAATTAAGAGGTCTATGGAAGTAGGATTTGTAACAAAGGATAGATTACTAGAAGTTACCATTTAGATGTTTTAATGCCACGAAGATGGACATTTACAAAGCTCCTGTGAAAGATCATTTTCCTTCAAGACGCCTCTGAAGAAAATTTGGATAAAAAAGGACTTCTCAAAGGAAACATACAGCCAAGGCAAGGAACAATCATTTATTCGCGAGTCGGTGCCCTCAAAAGAACTGCGCTCATCGCAACCTCTCGATTCCGCTTGTGAAGGGATGTGAGTAAGGTGCGCTCAGGACTCTACCACAGTGGATTTACACGGTAATTGTTTTGAGCCTATTTCTATGTTTCCTTTAGAAGTTTCAAAAGATTTAAAGGTTAGACGGGAGGATGCAAAGTTTCCACCTGAGGAAGTTTTTTAGGAGGGTATGTGCACTCCATCATCCTGCCCTTCCTCGCTTACCCCTTTGGCCCCCCCTTTCGACTCTATTTCACCACTCCCCTCGATATCCGCTCCCATTCCAATTAATGTTTCTTCCAAGGAAAAGGACTATGTTCCTTCGAAGGTTTTCCCAAACATGCCTCCCCCTTACCTTGGATCCTCCTAAAAAGACGTCTGAACTCAAAACTAGGTCAAAACCAAAGGTGAGGTGCCTTCGAAAGGGGGCCTTTGTTGAATTTTGGTTAGGGTTAGGGTTTGATGCAGAGAAATAAAAATTAATGTACTTTAATGCAAAATTACATTAAATAAACTAGTACTGAAACAAAATAGTACAGCAGTAGCTAAACACAGTAATCAAACTGTATAATTTAAAACATAATTTTCATCTCTTTCACCTTTAACACTACTAAGGAGTCCTTGTGTTAAAGTAATCTTCAGTAGCATGTAATTTAATTCATAAAAGATTAAGTTAGGATACTTACCTAGAGTGTGGAACCCTTGCTATCTTATACTCAGAAGAATTTACTTTCAGTAAAGACTGTGCCTCACAGAAGCCAGACAAACACTTGGAAAAAGCTGATCCTGCTAGAGGATAAGTACAAACCAGAGAGAGAGAGATGATAGGTTGAAGGTAACAGTGCTGGTAGTCAATGACAGTCAAAAAATATAGTTACAGTCTCAATCACAGCAGAGGTCAACAAGGTCACAATAATTATGATCTCAACAAAATCTCAGCACAAGAAAAGTGACCACAAGTACTCTCAGCACGCCAGATCTGATCACGGGTGATCAATGACAATCACAAACAAATAGATCTGATAACAAATAAAACTCAGCATAAACAATCTGAACCATAGGTAAGTCTTAACAATTAGATTTGGGCAAAAATAAGACTCAGCATCAACAAATAACTTAACTCAGTCCAAGCTGTCCATACAAGTTGAAGCCCTCACAAATGAACAGTCAACAATCAGATCAAGACTAAGGAGACTCGTGGCCTCCACAAGTGAGCACACAGCAGGGTTAACAAGACCCTAGGGCTTCATGGCTGAGATAGACAGAGCTCCAAGGCTCACGGCTGAGTCATACAAAGGCTGAACGAACTCCAATAATATCACAATATATAGATCAGACCCCTATCAAGTAGATCGGCCCCTTCTACAGACAGATCAGATCCCTCGTTAATCAGATCGGGCCTCTCATCAATTAGGTTGAACCCCAAATAGACCTCACACAGCAGATTGGGTCTCAGACAAACCAGAAGGAGCAGATCGGTCCTCTCCAATGTCACGGCTGAGATAAGCTAGGTCATAGGAGACAAATCGGATAGCAGGCAGACTGGAGAGACCTCAACTAGGTCACGGCTTGGTCAGCAGCAGCGAACCCTTCAACGTCTAAGAAAAAAATCAGATCTGAGATAAGTTGTGTTCTTCAACAGGTAGGTGATTCAAGCAGCAGGACAGTCCAAATACCCTTGAAGTAAAAACAGAAAATCAGAGCTGAGATGTTATGTTGCCAACTTACCAAATGAGGAACAAAAGGTCTCAATATATAGGAACTTAGATCTTCTAGAAAGATCATTAATTTATTCTTTTATTTAGTTAGGGTTCCATTAGATTTGGAGGGTACCCAAAATTAAGACACCAAAATAAAAAACAACTTACAAAAACATAAAATATAATTAAAGTGTCTTAAGAGGGTGCCAACACACAAGGGTTAAAATAAAATAACATAAATATAAATAGGGTAACTTAGGTGGGTACTAGGGTTATGGTTAAGGGTACAAAGACCAATAAGATGGTACAAGTCAAAACCATAAAACAAGAATGGGTACATGACCCATAACCCCTAGCCAAAGGGTGTACCACAAAGGTGGGCACATAACCTTAATACCCATAAGACTAAAAACGTCAAGGTGGTACAAATCAAAACAACTCAAAGTGGGTGAACAACACAAAGTACCACAAGAGGAAGAACAACAAGGTGCAAGGACCAAATATGAATCAACCAAGGTGGGGGGTACAACCAATCATCTCTCTCAAATGTACAAGTGTTCCACTATCTGAAAAGTTCATCATCATTGTATAAGGAAGGTCCACACTGGATGATGTGATCTTGTGATCTTCCAGATTGCTCCTTAGGTCAAATGCTTAGTGGCTCCATCAAGGGGTGGCCAGTCCCTTGAGAAGACCATCTAGCTCAACCATCTCAAAGACTTAGGAGAGGAGGTCATCACACATCATCCTCTTGGTCCATTGACCAAGATCCACCTAGTTAACTGACCAGGTATGTACCTGCAGGAACTAATTGGTCCTCGTGACCAAGAATCTGCCTGGTCCCAAACCAAGAGGTCTTTGTCTCAACCTGCAAGACTTGTTTGGTCCTCGTGACCAAGAAACTGTCTGGTCCTAGACCAGAATACCCTAGAGACATATAGGGGCCCTAGCCACATGCTAGGGACTTTGCCATGGCATCAACCTACTTGGTCCCCGACCAAGAACCTCAGGAGACAGCTGGAGTCCCTAGGGTACCTTCTAGGGTCTTACTCTTTACTCTGCCTGGTTAACTTGACCAGGAACCCTAGTTAACTAACTAGGGTACCATCCTCTCTGAGAATGGGTCTCGTAGCTGCACTAACTTTAATGGGCCTTGGAGCAGGGAAAGCCCTTCCCAAGGTTACCCAATGATTTGCCTGTCTTTCAATGCGCGTAGGGTTGGGGTGCCTCCAAATTAAATACTCAAGCAATTCATTAGAGCCAATAAACCTGGGATTGTGCTTACCCAAGAGACGATGTTAGCTGGTGATAAATCCGATGCAACCTTCAAGCCTTGGCTTAAAGGCTATTCTTTTTGCACTTTGGACATTGTTGATCTGTCAGGTGGTTGGTTAACTACAATTTTCAAGTTGTGCATTCTTGAAAACCTAATCCATTTGGTTAGGGTTTTTGGAAATAATGCGAATATATTTTGTTTTTTAGTTACAAATATGAGACACGTACCTTGGTAGATGAAAGGCCAAACATCACCTCACCTGCTGTATAAATAAACTATTCGCCAACAATAAAAAGCAAGCAATGGAATTATTCCACATCAATGGTATCAAAACAAGGCTCAGCCATAACTCCTCTGTCTCTCATTTCTATTGAGACCTGCAACTGTCAAAATCCTCTGCCCTCTACCTCTCTGCTAGCTCCCCGTCTTGTTGCTTTGTCATCCTTCAGACTTGAGACCTACACTAGGTATTATTCTGTGTTTTTTTCTGCATACCTATGTGTGCTTAATGATATTCCAAAACCCTAATCAATGGTATTACTCTCTATGTTTTTTTTCCATACCCATGTGTGCTTGATAATATTCCAAAACCCCACGGTACCCACGACCTGGGTGAACTTTATAACTATGTGAAGTTTATACTGTGTGCAGGCTAACTACAAGTTGAGTGTATTGAGTTGAGAACAACTATGACCAAAGGGTACCACCACATGAAGAGCTTTGTGAAGACTTGTGACCTGGTGGTGCCACCCAAACTTAAACTAGAGATGCTTTGTGAAAACTTGCAACGGGGGTGTTCCACCCAAACTTAAACTAGAGATGCTTTGTGAAAACTTGTGATGGAGGTGTGCTAGCAAACGCATATAGTATTGTATATTCATGAAAGGCAAGGAAAATAAAAGAAATGTCACTAACTGGTCAAGGAGAAAAGAATTAAGCCATCACATGGGTTTGAGAGGAGAATACAAATTGTGTTGTCACCATTCCGAGAAAAAAAAATCACTGTTGTATCAATTAAAATTTGAAGTTGCACATTGATGTATAGAAGCCACCATTCTCAAGAGAACAGTGGTCACTGAAAGAGAGAAAGTACCATTTAGAAGATAGACCTAGGTGAAGTTCATACACAAGTTGCGATTGGATTTTGCGACCTGAGCTGCAATTGGAGTGTTCATACCCTAATAAGGGAGATTTAATAATTAACATGTTAACATCATGCATTATCCCATATGATTTTTTTAGGCAATCACCAATTCTCGAGCTCTCTTTAAAATTGTGCCAAGTATTGTATTGTAGATTCTAAATTATTGTAGTGTTGAGACTTAATTCTGCACTGTATAGAGAGTAGTATAGTGCAAAGAATTTATTGCAATAGAAATTATCATTTTTTATTGTACTAGACTATTAATGGTTGCAGAGACTTAGACCTGCACCTTGTATCACTTGCACTACATATTTATCTTTGCAAAGTGTTTCGTCAAAGATTCATTATCCGAGACGACAAGGAAGAAAGGAGTTCAAAGTGTGAATTTCCTTAAAATCCACTCTAGGGCTAGAGTAGTTGGATTAATTAATGCACCCAAATTATTACTATTAACCACACATGGATTTCTTCACCAAAATAAAATGCAGCGAAAATAAAACTCTGAGAGAAATATCAATCACACAATAGACACAAATCTTTTTGGGTATAAACCCTCGGAGAAAACCCAAGATGGGAAAACCAGTGCAGCAGTCTGAGAAGATATTTTATTAAGAAAATATGGAACAATACAATTCAGAAATCGATTTATGACCAACCTGGCAAAATCGTACCACAACAACTCACTGAGAAAATACCTCCGGCCTGTGCGGCCTGCCTGCGCAACTGTACAGACCTGCTGCAGTTCCTACGGATTCCGTACGACCTCCACGTCAGCTGTACGGACCGATTCCGTATGGCCTTGGCTAACAAGTGCAAATCCCTCTGCAATCTGTTGTACGGCCCTGCTACTGTACGGCCTACTCACGATCTATACGGTCTCTCTCCTGTGCAAATAGCACGGCCCTCTCTGGATCACTGCTCCTCCGTCTTCTTTGCAAAACCCTCTCTCAAACTTCCTTCTCACTCTCCAGCTGACAGCTATGAGCAAGAATCTCTCTGTTGAAATGTGTGTGTGTCCTCTCCACCAATTGATCCTGCTTTTAACTCATTGGCTAAGCGAAAAAACTAATCTCACTATGGATCAATGGATGAGATCCTCCGGTGAAATCAATGCCCAAGATTAGATTAGCCATCACTTAAATATTTTTCACTTTCACATTAAAAAAAGTGTTCCATTAAGTCAATTAATAATTAGATCACTTTAATATATTTTCCAAAGTAAAACGTAGGAAAAATACATTAAATACAATTTGGCTTCTTTATATAAGTCTTCTGCATGCAAGGACACATGCAATGCAGTAAGACCTTCCTTGTTGTCATTTTCTAACACTCCCTCTCAACGAGGAAGGGATTCGGTAACAACCTGGCTTGTCTCTAAACTTTACAAACTTGAGTTTGCAAAGTGCCAAGGTGAATATGTCTGCCACCTACTCATATGTTTGAATGTACTCCAACCGAATGGTTCCTCTTTGAACACAATCTCTGAGGAAGTGATACCGGATGTCAATGTGTTTGCTCCTGTCATGGAACACTGGATTCTCAGAAAGGTTGATACTGCTTTGATTATCACTGTGAACTATAGTAGTCTACAACTCACTCTCGAACAATCCTGAGAGCAACTTCCTCAACCACATCCCTTCACATGCATCCATGCTAGCTGCCATGTACTCAGCCTCGACTAAGCTCAATGCAACTAACTTATGCTTCCTGCTGAACCAAGAGACAACTCCTAACCCAATGTTGAAGCAGCAACCTGAAGTGCTCATCCGATCCTCTACACATCCTGCCCAGTCAACATCTGTGAAACTTGCCAACTGTATATTGCCGCTACGCTCATAAACCAAACCATACTCCACTGTGCCTCTGATGTAGCAAAGTATGTCCTTCGCAGCTGTCCAATGCACTCTTCGAGGGTTCACCATCAACTGACTCAAAGAGTTAACTGCAAAGTTGATGTCTGGTCGAGTGTTCACCAAATACATAAGCGACCCAATAAGCTGCTTATACAGTGTAGGATCAAACTCCTTTGATCCTGATACATCAATCTTCCTCCAGTTGGTAACTAGAGGTGTGGCCATAGATCTACAATCCTCCATCCTAAATCTCCTCAAGATCTCTACTGCATACTTCCCCTGTCCAGTGAAGAAGCACCCATCTCTCTGCCAAACCTCAAGACCTAGAAAGTAATGCATCAACCAAAGGTCTTTCATCTCGAACTCCACTGCAAGATTGGACTTGCAGTCCCTAATCAGCCTCTCATCTCTTGTAAGAAAGAGATCATCCACATATAGTACCAGTATGACAAGTACCTCACCTGACAAAAAGTACATGTTATGGTCTGCCTCATTCCGCTGGAAACCCATCTCTCGTAGATAGTTGTCAATCCTCGAGTACCATGCTCGAGGTGCCTGCTTGAGCCCATAAAGAGCTCTCTGCAACCTGCATACATGCGACTCCCTGCTCTCCGCCTCAAACCCCTGTGGCTACTCAATATACACCTCTTCCTCAATAACTTCATTGAGGAAGGCAGTCTTCACGTCCATCTGATGAATGCACCAACCCATCTCTGCTGCCAATGATAGGATAGTCTGAATAGAAGAATACCTGGCGACAGGGGGGAAGGTTTACTCATAGTCAATACCTTCCTTCTACGAATACCCTTCGCACAAAGCGTGCCTTGTACTTCTCCACACTTCCGTTTGCTGCATGATTTACCTTGTAGATCCATCTGGATCCCACCACCTTTTTACCTTTTGGCCTCAACACAACCTCCCATACATGATTCTTCATGATTGAGTCATACTCCTCAACCATGGACTCTTGCCACACATAATTGTTGTGCAGCCTCCTCAAAACTAGAAGGTTCAAAGTCAATCAACTCTGTCATCAGTGCCATATAGCTCAGTCTATCTGGTGGTTTGCTCCGCCTCATGGAGCTCTGTGGAAGACTCACCTGCTTGGAATCCTAAACAGTGGACCTATACCACCTAGGATGTGGCCTAGTGTCTACATGTTGCGGCTGCTAGATTTCCTCCACTTGCTACTACTCATCCTCCACATCAATGATAGGAGGATCCTGTCCACCTAACTCCCTCTGAATACCAGAGCTTGTGCCCTGTGTCAGTACCTGTGACTCCTCCAGCTTGACTCCTAAGTCCTCAGCTGGCTGCTCCTGTGCTGGTAGGTCCATAGATCTTCTTAAGGCTCTATCCTCATCAAACTGGACATCCCTGCTCACAATGATCCTCTTGCAGGCTAGGATATATACTCTATAGGCCTTGGAAGTCTCATTGTAACCAACTAGAAGTCCCTTCTCTCCAGAAGGGTCCAGCTTCTTCCTAGTGTCAGCATGAATGTGACAATAGCAGATACTCCCAAATATGCGTAAATGACTCACCTCTAGTCTAGTACCTGTGAATACCTCCTCGGGTGTCTTCCTCCCCAATGTTGTGTGGGGACACCTATTCTAGACATATACTGCAGTCTGAAATGCCTCGGCCCATAGGAATAGTGGTAATCCCTGATCAAAGAGCATGGCCTTAGCTGCACTCACCAATGTCCTGTTCTTCCTCTCCGCCATTCCATTTTGCTGCAGGGTGTGAGGAACAGTGTGTTCCTTCTTGATCCCCTCTGATGCACAGTATTCCATGAACTCTCTGCCGATGTACTCACCACCGTTGTCTGTCCTCAATATCTGAATCTTTCTCCCTGACTGGTTCTCCATGAGAGTCTTAAACTCTCGAAAACGCTCGAAGACCTCTGACTTGGCCTTCAGGAAATAGATCCAGGTTTTCCTGGAATAGTCATCAATGAATGTGACACAATAACTGTAACCACTGAAAGAATGGACGCTCATCGGTCTGCATACATCCGAATGCACCAAGTCTAAGGCCCCCTCAGACTTGTGCTCACTATGTGGGAAAGGTTTCCTGATGTTCTTCCCCAATGCACAACCCTTGCAGTGGTTGTGCTTTTCCTCCTGTACTGAAGGAACTCCGATAACTGCCTGGCTCAGATGCCTCAGTGCACCATGATGTAAGTGTGCCATCCTCTTATGCCATAACTCACCATCACTATTGCTGCTACTGACCAAAGCCTTTGCAGGCTCAAACTGCAATCTGTAAACCTTCCCACTCCGAACCCCAATCATCCTGTCCAATCTCTAATCTGACCCATGTGGCATGATATTTACTTTCCTGTCCCGGAAAGTCACCAGAAAACCCTTGTCTTCTAGTGTGGAAACTGATATGAAATTCTTCGTCATCCCTAGGACATATAACACATCAGCAAAGCTGATAGGTTTGCCAGACCCCCTCTTAAACAAAACAATACCAATACCCTGCGCCTAATACCGCGCATCATCTCCTAACTCAATATGGAGATTCACTCCACCCTCCTTCAAGCTCTTGAAGAACGACCTATGTCATGTCATGTGACAAGATGCACCGCTGTCCACATACCAAATATTGTTGTCGACAGAACTTGCCATGCAAGCTATCAAGCAAAAGTCTTCATCAAAACTTTTGCTAAAGTCATCCACCTCGCCAGAACCTACCATCTGTGTGTTGTTCTTCTTCTTCCTCTCTGGGCACTGGGAAGCAAAGTGTCCATGCTTGTGGCATATGAAGGACTTGACTTTTGACATGTCCAAGTTCTTCTTGCCACCCTTCTTCTTATTTGCCTTCCCCTTACCTTTGCTTGTTAGGGCTAGAGCTTCTTCATCCACGATCTGTGTGGCACCACTGGATGAAGCTGAACCTTGACCCATGCGGGTCTCTTCCTGTGCGAAGTCATCCCACAACCTTTGCCAATTAGGGAGCTTCTCCCTATCCACCCCGCCTTTAACAAAGACGTCCCATGGCTTAGAAAAGCCATTTAGAGCTATACAAACTAGCTCCTCATCCTTAGTCTTAGAGCCCATTGCTCCAAGCTCATCCCTAATCTGTGTGAGCCTTGTAAGATAAGGCACCACTCCTTCACCCTTGGCCATCCTGGTGTTACGCATTATCTCCTGTAGTACCATCTTCTGATTTTCATTCTTGCTTTGGTAGAGACTCTCCAAAGCTTTCCACATCTCTAATGCGATTTTCTTCCCAGACAGATGAGGGACTATATGGGCCTTCACCCCATATAAGATGATCAACATAGCTCTGGAATCTATCTTCTTCCACCTTGCTAACTCTATCGAATACGTGGGAGCCACCTTCTGATCATCAATGTGCTCATCAGCATCACTGACATCCAGGATCCTCGTGATCCTCTCTTTCCAAGTAGGAAAGTTTTATGCTCCCTAGAGTCTATCCTCAACTCTCAACTGTACAGCCATAATGAATAGTACATGTAACCCTTGGATAGATATGCCAATGATCTATCCAACCAACCTGCTGCTTTCTCTCAAATCTACTTAGAAGAGCTCTGATACCATGTGAATTTCCTTAAAATCCACTCTAGGGCTAGAGTAGTTGGATTAATTAATGCACCCAAATTATTACTGTTAACCACACATGGATTTCTTCACCAAAATAAAATGCAACGGAAATAAAACACAAGAGAAATATCAATCACACAATAGAGACAAATCTTTTTGGGTATAAACCCCCGAACAAAACCCAAGATGGGAAAACCGGTGCAGCAGTCTGAGAAGATATTTTATTAAGAAAATATGGAACATACAATTCAGAAATCGATTTATGCCCAACCTGGCAAAATCGTACCACAACAACTCACTAAGAAAATACCTCAGACCTGTACGGTCTGCCTGTGCCACTGTACAGACCTGCTACAGTCCGTACGGCCTGCACGTCAGCTGTACGGACTGATTCCATACGGCCTCGGCTGACACATGTGAATCCATTTGTGATCTGTTGTACGACCCTGCTGTTGTACGTCCTACTCATGGTCTGTAGGACCTCTCTCCTATGCAAATCGTACGGCCCTCTCTAGATCACCGTTCCTTCGTCTTCTCTGCAAAACTCTGTCTCAAACTTCCTTCTCACTCTCCAGTTGACAGCTATGAGCAAGAATCTGTTTGTCGAAATGTGTGTGTGTCCTCTCCACCAATTGATCCTCCTTTTAACTCATTGGCTAAGCGAAAAACCTAATCTCACTATGGATCAATGGATGAGATCCTCTGGTGAGATCAATGGCCAAGATTAGATTAGCCATCACTTAAATATTTTTCACTTTCACTTTATAAAACACTGTTCCATTAAGTCAATTAATAATTAGATCACTTTAATATATTTTCCAAAGTAAAACTTAGGAAAAATACATTAAATACAATTTGGCTTCTTAATTTAAGTCTTCTGCATGCAGGGACACATGCAATGCAGTAAGACCTTCCTTGTCACTTTCTAACACAAAGGCAGGGAGAGTGGTAAGAGATATGATCTTCAATGTCTCCGTTGCAGCAAAGATGGACATGAGGCAAAGACGTGCAGAATTCCTTGGGGGAAGATCAAAGAGAAGCATGACCAAAAGAAACAACAAAAGACAAAGCTCTTGATGTGGGGTAAACCTTCTAAATCAGCTCATTTTATTGTTGCACACTATAATATTGGTATAAATGAAGTTTCATTCAATACTTATTTACATCTTGGAGAGATACGTGGTTTCTTGGCACAAGTGGAACTTGCCACATGACATTCAAAAAGGATTTTTTTGAAGAATTGGATGACAATGTAAGCGATGTAGTGTATTTTGCAGATGATTCCAACCTCAAGACCAAGGGAATTGGCTCCATCAGGCTCAAAAAGCCTGGATTCACTGATTTTTTTATGCATAATGTTCTCTATCTTCTAGAGTTGTAGCGAAACTTGTTGTCGTTAGTGCACATTTGACAGCAAGGCCATTCCAATGGGATAGTAGAGATGAGGAGATTCTCTGACAACAAGGTCATCATGAACGGATGTGAAGACGAGAAGTCGTTGATGTTGAAAGGAACATTTGCAAGAGCTCAGTATTTTGCCTGCCTCTCACAACAAAGAGAAGGTACATTGTCTTCCAGCCTTTTGTAGCATGCTAGATATAAGCACACATTAACTATAACAATCTCCAATTGTTCAAAAAGAATTGTGCTTCTAGATTACCACTGTACCAAAGAAGTTGAAACAATGTGATGCTTGTATTCTTGGCAAACATAGTAAGCAACCTTTTCATGATTCAAATTTCAAAGCATGTAGAAAATTAGAGTTGGAACACTCTAACTTGTGTGGCCCTACGCCTATTGTTTTTGCTAATGATAAAAAATACATCATGAGTTTTATTGATGATTACACAAAGATGTGTTGGGTGTATTTGTTGAAAGATAAATCCCAAGCCTTTGAAACATTAAAAGCTTTCATGTATGGATAATAAATAAAGCACAATTGCATATTGGCTCCCTTCGTATTGGTTATGGACGAGAATACACATCAAATGAATTTGAAGCCTATATTAGACATGGGATTAGGCATCAATCAATTGTTCCATACAATCCTCAACAAAACAGTGTGGTAGAAAGAATGAATTGGACACTTTTAAATATGTTTGTTCCATGATGTTTTTCAAGAATCCAAAGTTAATGTTTTGGGCTTATGCATTTTTGTGTGTAAATTACTTAAGAAATAGAAGTCCGTCTCATGCTCTTGCAAATGTGGTATGGTTGCATTCCTTCGACTAGGCATCTCAAGGTCTTTGGTTCCATCTGTTATGCCCTAATTCCAAAGGGACAAAGGCACAAGCTCAATGCAAGGAGTCGAAAGTGCATTTTCTTGGGGTACTCAACCACCACCAAGGCATACCATCTTTATGATGAGGTTAACAAAAATTTTAAACTTCATGGAACTTGAGAGGCAACGTGATTGTCTAGATAAATTTGCCCATATAAAGGCATTTCATGAAGTTGATAATGAAATTCCACATCTTTAAGGGGGGATCCCTATCTTGGATCAATCTTTGGAATCTCCTTTTGCAGCACCATCACCCCTACGTGAAGAAGTTCCTGCCACTTCACCAAAACAGGAGGTTCCATTGGATGATGTGATTGAGAGGATTATAAGATTAAATCTTGAAGAGAATGAAGCACCACCAATTGAACAGCCTAGATGTTCAAGAAAAGTTCCAAAGTGGGTCATAAAGACACTTGAAAGTGTCCATCTTGATGATGTCAGAAAGACATGAATGAGAAGTTCGACCAAACAAGAAAATGGAGATGTGGATAATTCAAATTCAGGTGATGTAGATGATATGGATGTTTCATATGATTCTGAATTGAATTTACCTGCTACCCATGAACCAACTTCCTTTGAAGAAGTTGTTGCTCGTGATGAGTGGAAAGAAGCCATCCAACATGAGTATGATGCTCTCATTAAGAATGGGACCTGGAAGTTGGTGGACCCTCCATTTGGAACCAAACCAATTGGCTGCAAGTGGGTCTACAAGAGCAAGTACAAATCAAATGGCTCACTTGACAAGCATAAGGCGAGGCTTGTGGCAAAAGGTTTTGGACAGAAGGAAGACATTGACTATGAGGAGACTTTCTCCCCCACAATAAAATGGACTACCATCCGCACTTTATTGTCTTTGGCTGCACAAAATGGGTGGAAAGCTCATCAGATGGATGTGAAGACTACTTTCTTGAATGGAGACTTGAAAGAGAATGTCTTCATGTCTCAACCAAAGGGATTTGGTGAAGGGACAAGAACAAAAGGGATGCAAACTAATTAAATCATTGTATAGCCTAAAACAAGCACCCCGTGCATGGTACAAAAAGTTAATCGAGCATCTTCTGAAATTAAATTGCAAACATTTTAATCTTGATGATGCAACACTATTTGTAAAGAAAGTTGGAAGATCTATTGTATATCTTGTGGTGTATGTAGATGATCTTTTGATGACAAAGAACAATGAAAGCTATATTGCATCCATAAAGAAATAATTGAAGAAATGCTTTGAGATGATAGATTTGGGACACATTCACTACTACTTGGGAATTGAAGTGACTCAAAATCCTAAGTACATATTCATCCCCCAAGAAGAAGTACATTGGAGAATTGTTGAATGGGTTTGACATGATAGAATTTAATCCTCTCTCCATTTCAATGAAACGAAACTTGAAACTCACATCAAAAGAAGGGAATGAAATTGAGGATGTAAGCAAGTACAAACAACTTGTAGGGAGTCTTATCTACCTTACCACCATTAGACTAAATATCTCGTTCGTTGTTGGGATCCTTTCCAAGCTCATGCAAAAATCTTCTGAAGGACATTGGTCTGCTGCCAAAAGAGTTCTAAAATACTTGAAGGGCACTCAAGATTTTGGACTCAAGTATTCTAAGGTGGATAACTTCAACTTGATTGAGTATTCTAATTCAGAGTTTGATGGCAACAAAGAGACTGGAGTGTCAACTTCATTGCTTCAATCTATCTCATGAGTCTTGGAACAGAAGTTGTCTCTTAGAGATCACGCAAAGAGACAGTTCCATCAGATTCCACAACAAAGGCAAATTATGTGGTCGTTGTAGAAGAAACAAAGAGATTGTGTAGCTCGCTCAAGAAAATACTTGAAGATTTGCAAGAGAAACATGTGAATTCTACTCTACTAATTGACAACACTTTTGAAATCAAGTTGGCCAAGAATACCAGATTCCATGATCGAACTACGCACATCAACACAAAGTACCATCTGATTCAATATCATGTAAAGCCCAAGACAATTCATTTGAGACATTGTTCCACAAATGAGCAAATTGTAAACATCTTCAGCAAATCACCTGGAAGAGAAAAGCTTGAAAAGTTCAGAAGGATGCTCGGAATCACGAACACCCCTTCGGATTAAGGGCAGGATGTTCAAAACCTAATCCGTAGAGTTAGGGTTTTTGTAAATAATGTAAATATAGTTTGTTTTTCAATTACAAATATGAGGAGACACGTACCATGGCACATGAAAGGCCAAAGGTCACCTCTTGTATTGTATAAATAAACTATTCGCTAGAATAAAATCAAGCAATAGAGTTATTTCACAACATGCATTCATCCATTCTAAACTCAACCATTCTTGTTGATCTAGTGGTTAAAGAATTTGGGTTTTGTCTCAAAATATTAAATGTTTATGGCCTGTTGTCCACTAAGTTGCACGTTAGTAGGAATTCTTGTGAACCTCAGAAGACTTGAACAACTTACCTTGTTCATTGCCAGAGTTCAGAAGTTCATCAGGCCAATTTTTGGCCCTTTGTAAAGTTTGCATGTCCAGAACCCCTTGGGGGAATTGTAATAAGTTGGTCTAAGCATGGTATCTTTGTAACAGGCTTGGCCAACCTTAGGTTTTTTCCTTAGGAATTATGCGTTGCACTTCAGTGGCGTATAATTCCTGAGTTTTTCACTCACACTTCCAAAGCTAGAGTATTTACCACGGTGGTCGAACCTTAGGAGGTTATTAAAACCTAAGTGTCTATGTATTTTTTACATGCTAGCCATCAATAATGAATCATATGGACATGCACTAGGTGCCCTAGGAGTTTAAGTAAGTTCAAACAAAAATATTTTTTCCCGTTTTACGGGGTTTTTTTAATGTTTTAATTAAAAAAATCCAAAAATATGATAAAAGAGTGGTTAGGAGGTGAAATTTGCCATGGGGGTGCTCATTTTGTAACCAAGAGCACCCACAAAACCCCCTAAACCCACTTTTCCTAAGTTCTAAGTGAATATTATTCACTTAATTAAATATTTTCTCAAAATTAATTATGGAGAATTATTTAATTAAAAAAATAAGGATATCAGGGAAAATCAAATTCCTAAATCAATGGAATTTGGTCCAGTTAGAGGCCCAATTGAGTTGGCAAGGGCATTTAAGGCATATCTCAATCAAATTAAGATCAAATCAATCAAGGATTGAGTGTTAGTGTGCTTCCCTCTCTTGGGAGAGTTGCACCCTCTCCTCTTGGGCGACTTCTTCTTAATGTGGCAGCTTGTTACTTGAGAGTGGAGTTTACTATGTGTGAGGTGGGCACCCTTCCTATGTGGCAGCCCACTCACCTTCCATCCCTCAATCAAAGCCTTTAATCAAGGCTCAACTCACTCCTCTGATTGTGAGATACACCCTCCTCTTGGATTGCACCCCCCCCCCCTCTCTCATGCTCTCTATAAAAGCAAGGTCTCGCTCCTCTTTTGTCATGGATGCATAGAACCTCTGCCATTTTGTAACTTGATATTGATTTGAATATATGTTGGCTTTGGAGGTCCATCCCGTGCAAGTGTGTTGAATGATCATCTCATGAGGTGATATTGTGGTTTATGCTATTCTTATTTTCAAATTTTTTTACGGATCTAGCTTGGTTGATATAGAGTAAACATTTGCAGATGTCAATTTGTTTATTTGTGCTTTGATTTAAAGAGATCTAGAAGTAGCCAACAATATTCGGATTTATTTAGGCTCTTTTGGTTTTCTTTTCATTCTAACACACTAGATCTAATATTTTGTTGCAAGATTTGTCTTATAAGCTGAAGATAACAAATCTTAAGGGGGATTTGAACTTGGCTATATCTTCTCCTCTTTGGGCACCATTTTTAAAGCTAACACTTTGCTTACAGGCTAAGTCACCTGACACGGGGACACGGGACACGTAGGACACGAAAATACGAGAGTCCGACACGGACACGGTGACCCCCGAAATCAGGACACGTAGGATACGTTTTATATACATATATATATTTTTTTTAAAATATATTAAAATTTAAAAATATAGACATATAGATCCAAAAATATTTAGAAACTAGAACATTTACAAATATTCAATAGAAATTAGAATAAAAACACATTAATGATTACACATTTGTCATTCACAAATCATGATTCACAACACATTTGTCATTCACAAATCACAATGAGACACAGATGCATGTCGGAACCATATTTCTCATTAAGTCATCAAAATCAAAATGTATACATAATTAGTGACCCTTTGTTGAATATTGAAACTAATATGACAATCTGACTATGGGGCAACTTATGTAAGAGGGTACTGTTTGACCAATTTGCTATTGTCCATGTCAATATCTCCAATATTTGCTTGATGCCAGACATTCCCATTGGGCAAGATAGGTTGAAGGAAATCTGATCAAACTAGTACATTTGGAGGAGCAATGCAATCCTCGTCGTTAAAGGAAACTGTCTCTTTGAGAAACAAGACCAATTATCTTTATTTTTAAAGGTAATGGAGATAGAGAGGGGTCCTCCCGAATGAGACTAAACACTAGTGGAATATGTTATTACTTGCGACTTAAAGGTTGAAAATAAAAGTATGTTGGATGATCCTATGTAAAGTGGATATTCATACCTTTTGAACACCTTACATAATTCTTAGGGACACTAATTTTCCTACCTCACGGAAGAAATATTTCTAGGTTAACATTTATGTTGTAGTACACTACTTGCTTCTCTTACACCTCACTCTATGTTGCATGGGTATTGGAAACGTTTTTGAAATGTGTGCAAGTTTCAGAAATTGCATCTCTAAAATCTCAGGAAATGGAGGAATTAAAAAGATGCTTCCTCTCTACTTTAGTGTCAAGCGTCCATCCTTCGACCAAATGCAAATGCTCTCAACCAAATGCTTCCTTGCAAATGACAAAAAGAAAGGCAAATTTCTATTTTTAAGTGAACCCGGACGCCCTTCTCCGCCAAAAACGTGTCCTGTTTTTCAAAAACGTGTCCGACAGTCGGGATTCGATGCAACTGCGTGTCCGATTCGTTGTTAAGTTCGTGTCCCGATTCAGGATTCGATGCAAGGTCGAATCGGACACGAATTCCAATCGAATCGTGTCCGATTCGACCGATTCGGGACACGGCAAGGGTTATCAACGAATCCTGTTTCTGAGCTTACAGGGCTACAAGACCTAAGCTCTAATACCATGTTAATTTTTGATGGACTTAGGGTTTTATGCAAAAGAATAACAATTCAATATACTTTAATGCAAAAATTAGATAAACAAGTACTGAAACTAAATATGAAATAGTACAGCAGTAACATAATTTTCATCTCTTTCAACTTCACACCTTTAACACTACCAATTTTGGTCACTGTGTTAAAGTAATCTTCAGTAACATGTAATCAATAATAAAATAATCAACAATAAAAGAGATAGGTGAAGATACTTACCTGGGTGTGAAACCTTCCCTATAAAATACTCATAAATGTTACTTTCAGAAAAGGGACTGTGCCTCTCAGAGGCCAGTCAATACTAGGAACCAGTTGACCCTACAAGAGGGTATGTACAAACCAGAGAGAGAGAGAGATGAGAGGGTTTGGGAACAGTCAAACAGGGGCAGTCAATGACAGTCAAAACACAGCATAAAAGATCTGAATCCCAAGCAACAAATAAAACTTCAAGTAAGAAGCACAATAAAACCGATTACAGTCAAACTTTAGCTTAAGGAGCAGACCCAAGTTAGGGCTTAGCAAATATATCAAATATAGGTCTGCTCAACAACCAAGTATCAGAAGTTAAGGACTCGGTATAAACAGTCTAAATAACTTGTGGCCTCCACCATCGAATCTGTCATCTAGCAAAACTAGATCAAGGAGGGTCAAGACCTCCACAAGTGTACACAACAGGGTTGGAACAGACCCAAAAGCCTCACGGCCTCCACAAGTGTGCCACCATCAAACTGAAGCAGACTCTAAGGTCTCACGGCTTGCACTACTGAGAAGATCAGACCTCTTAAACAACAAATCGAACCACAGGTAAACCAATAACAACAGATCAGAGCTCAAGGCAGACAGGTGTATTTCCAACAAGGTATGCGGCCTACATAAGGTTTGAACAGCAAACTCACAAACCTCATACAATGTCACAGCCCACTTAAGACAGAATTATGGGTAGCAGATCAAGAGTTCAATGGCTCACGTTAGGTTAATAGAAAACAGATTAGACTTCAAACAGATAGGTCGAACCCAAATAAAGCCTTAAACAAGCAGATCGAACTTCAATCAGCCTCTAACAAAAAATAGATCAGCCTTCAATCAAACTTTAAACAAACAGATCTGGGCTTCGAGGTTTAGCAGAGCAGCATACACTTCACACCAATCTTTAACAGTCAGATCTGGAACATTAGATAATCTATATCAGGTGGGTGGCCTCACCAAACAACAGAACAAACTTCAAAAATCTTGACGTCAAGCAGAGCTGAGAAAAGGATGTAGGATGATATTAAAGATGAGGAACCAAGATCTCATTATATAGGATCTTATATCTTCTAGAATGATCAAATAAAAAATAATTAAGTTAGGGTTCCATCAAATTAGGAAGTGGCCACCTTTAAACAAATAAAAAATAAATAAAGTCACATAAAAAATAAAAAAATAAAAAATAAGAGATAAAAAATAAGAAAAAGATAAAAAAAATAAAAATAAAAATAAATAAATAAAAGATAAAAAATAAAAATAAAAATAAATAAATAAAAGAGTCACATAAAGTGGACAAACAACCATAGTACCCATAAGACCAAAACATCAAAGGTGGTATAAATAAATAAAAAATTACCCTATTTACCACAAGTCAAAGACAAGGTACCACAAGACCAATAACCAACAAGGTAAAAGTCAAGAAACGACTTAAAGTGGGTAGAAGACCCTACTAACCATAAGGGTACCATAAGATCAATAAACAATACAGTGTAAGGACAAATGGTAAATCAACCAAGGTGTGGAAGGTACAACCAGTCATCTCTCTCTCAAATGTACAAATGTTCCATATAACCTGAAAGTTCATCATCACTGTATAAGGAAGGGTCCACACCGGATGATGTGATCATGTGGTCCTCCAAACTGCTCCTTAGGTCAAATGTTAGTGGCTTCATCAAGGGGTGGCCAGTCCCTTGAGAAGACCATCTAACTCAACCATCTCGAAGACCTAGGAGAAGAGGACATCACACATCATCATCTTGGTAACTGACCAAGAACCTCCATTCTCAAGGAATCGCTCTCAGCCCAAAGCTGAGCTTCAGTCCTAGACTGAGTCAAGTTGATCAACCACCTAGTCCTTGACCAGGTTCTTCAGCCCCAGGCTAAAGGTTGACCAAAGTCAACATCTTGGTAACTGACCAAGTGCCTCCATTTGTAAAGAATGGCTCTCAGCCCCAAGCTGAGCTTTCAATCCTAGACTGAATGTTGATAACCACCTGCAGGACCTACTTGGTCCTTGACCAAGAATCTGCATAATCCTAGACCAAGATGTCTCTGTCTCAACCTGCAGGATCTACGTGGTCCTCGTGACCAAGAAACTGTCTGGTCCCAGACCAGAATACCCTAGAGACAAATTGGGGCCCTAGCCACATGCTAGGTACTTTGCCATGGCATCAACCTGCTTGGTCCCCGACCAAGAACCCCAGGAGATAGTTGGGGGCCCTAGGGTACCTTATAGGGTCTTACTCTTTATTCTGCATGGTTAAACTAACCAGGAGCCCTAGTCATTTGACTAGGGTACCATTCTCTCTGAGAATGGATCTTGCAGCTGCACTAAACTTAACAAAAACATCAAGGTATAAATCAAAACAACTCAATGTGGGTAGAAGACCTCACTAACCTCAAGTCAAAGACAAGGTACCACAAGACCAATAATCAACAAGGTGTAAGGACCAAAAGTAAATCAACTAAGGTGGGGAAGGTATAACCACTCATCTCTCTCTCAAATGTACAAGTGTTCCATACACAACCTGAAAGTTCATCATCACTGTGTAAGGAAGGGTCCACACTAGATGATGTGATCATGTGGTCCTCTAGAGTGCTCCTCAGGTCAAATGCTAGTGGCTCCATCAAGGGGTGGCCAGCCCCTTAAGAAGACCATCTAACTCAACCATCTCGAAGACCTAGGAGAAGAGGGCATCACACATCATCACCTTGGTCCACTAACCAAGATCCACCTAATTAACTGACCAAGAATGTCGCTGCAGGAACTACTTGGTCCTCATGACCAAGAATCTGCTTGGTCCTAGACCAGGAGATCTTTGTCTCAACCTGCAGGACCTGCTTGGTCCTCGTGGCCAAGAAACTATCTAGTCCCAGACCAAAATTCCCTAGAGACGAATAGGAGCACTAGCCACATGTTAGGGACTTTGCCATGGCATCAACCTGCTTGGTCCCCGACCAAGAACCCTAGGAGACAGTTGGGGGCCCTAGGGTACCTTCTAGTGTCTTACTTTTTACTTTGCTTGGTTAACTTAACCAGGAACCCTAGTTAACTGACCAAGGTACCATCCTCTCTGAGAATGGGTCTCGCAACTGTACTTACTTTAACACTCTCACCACCACCTAAAGGCATTGTCGATTAGTGGTGGTTGATCAAAAAGTGACACATAAACTTGGTGAGCATATCTTTGCTTTTTTTGCAAGTTATTTCGTTTAGCATTTAATTTTCAAGCACTTCAATTGGAACGAACATTTTGTTGTTTCTCAAAGTATGCTCTTTCCCTTTGCGGGCATTGGCCTGGTCCTTAGGAAATCAAAAAGAGTTGCAACAGCTTATTAAAGTTTCACATCTAATTAAAAACTCACATTAATAAAATTAAGGACCCTCAAACATAGTGAAAATTCGGCACTCGAACATTAAGCACTGTGTGTGAAAATTTCTCAGAAGAAGCGGGAACAACTAGAAAGTGACATCAAGGCTCTGTTAGGCTACATCCTTGTTGGTGTAGTGTTGAACATCGCCTTTGAGAATTCGTTCCAGCCTACATGTCTTCGTGAGGAGCCACTTTTGATTAATTTCCGGACATTACTCCTTGTACCTCATGATATATCTAGAGCTCCCATTTTCCCTTAATTAAATCCACCTTTAATAATTCTAAAACTGACCAAGAGCATTGCAAAACATTTCTTATTCAGCAACAACACTTTACTTTATATTTTTTACTCCAAGGCACTGGTATCATATTGGTTATATCTTTTGTTTAAGCTTTCATCATGTCAATGGGTTAATTTTGTGTTGTTGTTCTTAATTTCTTTTGCATAAACTTGGACAGTAAAATCACATTTCTTTTAACCCCTAAAAACACCCCACCTAATTAACTTTCTAAAACACTTAACAACCTTAGAAACATTCTATAGGGACTACCCCCCTTGGCTTTGTTAGGAGTTAGCTTAAACGAAGGAGTTAGGATCAGGTGACAACCCTGACTCGAGACTTGCCCCCAAGGGCGCACCGAGCAGTAGTGAGATTTCTACTGCGTTAAACAGGTGCACAATCCGGCGGCATCGTGGCCCATATTCAAACAAGAAGACCTATAGGCGGGTGTTTTTTATGATACTCCCATTCTTGTAGGTGGTGATTTGAACCTCACTTTATCATTGCGAGAGGTGTGGGGAGTACATCCTACACAAGACCCACTGGAGGAATATTGTATTCATCTATTTTATAATCTTAAGCTAAGAGATGTGGTGCCAATCAAGTTAATTCCCACTTGGAGAAATTTCAAGAGGAATGACGATGTCGTCTCAAAAAGTAATGATTGTTTCTTAATTTCGAAATCTATGATTAGGAACTCACCCCTTTTGAAGTCATGTGTGGGCCTCAAGCGAGATCTCTGATCAACTCCCCTTCTTCCAATTGCAAGCCAAGGACAAGAAACCTCTGCCTCCCATCAAATTTAACCATGCATGGTTTCAGGAAAAAAAAAATTTACAATTAACCAAGGAAAGTTGGGTGCCTCTTCATCAACATGACTCCTCTTCATATATGCAACAGTTCGTTGATAACACCTCTACAATGAAGAGAAAAATGAAGTTTTGGTCTTCCTATTTCAACGAGAAACCAGAATCTCTTCTTAAGGACACTAAGCATCAGATAAGCTAATTATACGATGACAAACAGTCTGGTTGCTTTTCAATTGAAGACCTTTCAAATCTAAGATCTTTGGAAGACCTGTCGAGATTTCCTTGACAAGGAAGAAATAGAATGACGCCTGAAGAATCAGGCCAAATGGATCCAAGAGGGTGGGCAATAATAACACGAAATTCTTTCATCAGTAAGCAAATCATCACAAAAACACCAACACTATTTGGGAGATTCAAAATCAAGAAGGTGTGGTGGTGCGATCTTTCTTGGACAAAGCAGACGAACACAAGGGTCCATCACTTTAGATCTTTGTTTAAATAACCTCAAGGTTGTCCTATTCAAGAGATTCTTCAGATTCTTAGCCTGTGCCCAAGAAAAATCACGAAGGAAATGAATAATTCTTTGGAAGCGGAAGTTTCAGAGGGGAAATGTGGTATGCTCTATCTTCTATGAAAAAAGGAAAAAACCCCAATCTGGATGGTCTATTGAGTTCTACTTAAGCTTTTATGATTTCCTCAAGGAGGATCTTCTAAAGGTGGTTAAGGAGTCTCAAAGATCCAAAAAAATGCTCGGAGCTCTAAACTCTACTTTCATTGCTCTTATCCCGATGAAAGCAAGATGCTTTATCCTTCGATAACTACAGAGTCACAGACCTATCGCATGTTGTAACGTCATTTACAAACTTGTTTCAAAAATCCTTGATGTGCACCTTAAGCCTATTTTGAATCAAATTATTTCAAAACAATTCATTTTTTATAACACCATCAAATCCATGATGCAGTGGCCCTTGCTCAAGAGGCGCTCCACTCTATTAAGCACTCCAAATCTGAAGTTGTTATCCTCAAAATCGATTTATCAAAAGCTTATGATCGAGTGAGCTAGGTTTTGAAGAATAATGACAAAATCATGAAGTTTCTAGTTTAGACATTTCGTCAAACACTTTCAACAACTAGGTTTTTAATTAAAGAACCGCTTGCAATGCTTTGAAATTAAAAACACCATGTTAAAATCTCTTCAAACCCATGAAACTGAACAAGCACATTGAACACAGCCATTTTTGGTCAATCTTGACCAGGGAAAACCCCAACCTGGGGAAAACCCAAAGAGGAAAATTTTAATTAAAGAAGATTCAAAAATTCTCTTTACACAGAATTTGTCATTCCCAACACTGACAGAATTGACAAATTAATAACAGCAGACTTCTACCTCACAAATCGTGCCAATGAACAGTAATACGGCCTGCCCACACATGCCAGATTCTGTGTACAACCTGCTCACAGTCCTGCCTCTATTTTTGTGCCACATGTGCCAAAAATGACCCTGTTGTACGGTTCTATCAATCTACAATAAATGCACCAACAACTGCCTTGGAAACTGTGCCCACACGTGCTGCTGTACGGTCTGACGTAGTGTTGTACAGTCCTCCTTTCAGTTGTCTTGGGAAGCATGCTGCTATATCTTCTTGAAAAGTGTACCCTAGTTTTGTCTTTGGAAACCCTCTTCTTCTTTTTCTCTTCACTCTCCTCTTTCTCTTCTTGGTGAATGTTTTTCTCCTTTGTCCCTTCTCATTCTTTTATACTTTAATTTTCTCCAACTAACCCTAACTACCATTGACTACCTCATCAATGGCTAGGATTAGATTGCAAGATCTAGGGTCCATATTAGATGCACTTTTTAATAATAAAAGACTAAATATTAAATACATCACTTAAATTGGGACCCAAAACTTAAAGTACAAAACATTACTTTATTTACATAATGTTTATTTTTACATAAATACAACATAAGGAACAAAAGGACTTTTTATGTCCCCCTCATCACACACACCAAAACTATGAGGGAGGACCTTCAGAGTTAACTTTTTCAACATGTTTTTTGGTGCTTGCTTCTCCTTCAGATAGGCATGAATCTTAACTAGGTCAATTGGGTTATGGGTTGTGTGCAAATCGATCTCATTGTTGTTTTGATCAATGGCTCCCCTTCCACCTTTTTTCGAGCTTCTCATGGATTGCAGCAGGTGTCCCTTATCACCTTTTCTCTTTTTGTTGGAGGTGGATGGCCTGTGCAAATCAATAGCGAACGCAAAAATTAAAGGCCTCCTGCAAAGTATCAAGGTCTCTCAGTCTGAATTCCTAACTCATTTTCTCTTTATTGATGACATCTTGCTTTTTGGCTCTGAGACTCTCCAAGACATCAGAACTCTTAGACACTTACTGTTATTGTATGAGAAGGAAACAAGGTTGATTATTAACGCCCAAAAATCTTGCTTTATCTCAAATATTCTGCCCGAGGGGCTGATGAATGAGCTAGATTGCTCTTTCCTTTTCAGAGCAAGGATCTAGATTCAAGTTTCAAATATTTGGGTTTTTATCTTATAAACCAGATGCTTACAAATTCATGGAATTAGCTAGTTATATAAAAAAACAGAAGCATGCATTTCTGTAAGGACAAACAAATTATTGTCCAGAGGGGGACGTCTCATCCTTATCAAGACTATCTTGGAGAGTATACCAGTATATTGGACCTCCATATCTAGTGTCCCTAAGGGTATCCTTTCCAAAATCTGCAAGAAGTGGTTTCAATATTTGTGGTTGGGTAACTCACTCTCTAATGGCATCCCTCTGATGAATTAGATGATGCCTAAAAACCTTGGGGGTTGGGATCTAAAGAACATCTTCTTATTCAGTCAGGCTCTTACTATAAAAAGCCTTTAGAGGCTCACTCAAAATTCTTCTATGTAGGGAAAAGTTCTGAGATCAAAATATCTCGCAAGTAAATCTATGGAAGAATGGTATAGGGATCTAAGGAAGTTGTCAATTGAGTGTAGCCCAAGTGGTTGTGTGATGAAGTGTTGTCCTCCCCACCCAAGTTCCATTCCCCTAAGTGACATGCTAAGCTCATGCTCACGCTTCATTTACAAATAAGTATTGTGATCATGCATAATGGTTGCCAAGAACTCATTTTCATTCCAACTATAGGTAATCCTTTGCATCTACAACCCCAAAGTCAAGGACACATGGCAATCTCACAAGCAATGGAAACAACTTTCAACAACAATTATTACAAACAAACCACCCACTAGCTTACATGATAGATGGTAGATCAAACAAACTCACAAGACAAAGTTATTGGTGTCAATTAGCACTTGCTAACCTCTGCACTAGGGAAGCTTTCCCTTTCTAGCCTTCTAAGTTCTCACCAAATAAGATCCCAAGTCGTTTCCTTGCCCAACCTTTGAGTTGGAACAAACCATCGCAAAGACAACCATACAACCACTTAGAATTCACCCTTCACATCCCTCCACGAATTCAAGAAGGTAAAACTGAACAAGAATTTCGACACATCTAACTTTAATTTCCTAACATAGTCCACAAAGTAGAAGTTTCATGGATTATATGTAGAAATCATCCTCTCGTTCAACCTAATGATTCCACCTTAATGTCCATCATAACATCATTTTACAATAGCAACTCTGCCCTTCTTGGCAGCCCGGTTAAGCTCTCTCAACAAAACAAATGGCAACAACCAATTTTGGGCAACATCGCATGGGAGTGTCAAGTAGTGTCAAGGTAGAGGGGGAAAACAACATGAGAAATGCACAAGGAATGAAAAGAAAATAGAGGGAGAGGGAAAACACAACATGAGATATGCACGAAGAATGAAACCAAAAAAAGAAGTTTCCAAAATATGAGAAGTTAAGATAGATAGATAGATAGATAGATATATATATATATCAAAGGAGATAGATTGAATGTAAACAAGGGAATGTTGGCTTCTCCTCGAGGTATATTATATCAAGACATAGTTTCTAGACAACATATGTGTCATTTCACCTTTAACCTTACCTTAGTACTTGCTAATAGTTTCTAGACAACATATGTGTCATTTCACTTTTAACCTTACCTTAGTACTTGCTAATTTGTAACCCTCCTCTCTGTCCTTTAGCCATTCCCATATTATCATGTCTTATTTATCTTGAATACTTACATCATGATGATCTCATGAAAATCAAAATCCAGCCGTGAAAATTAATCGGAGTTGGAACTACAATCTCATGCATTTCAACTGTAATTTCAGACTAAAATGGATGCTCCAAACACACCTAGATAAACTAAATCACAATTTGAACAACAATTCTTGGGATTTCAGAGACTGTATGTTTGTCAGATTCCAGGGTGATCGGCAGATATGGGGCAATGTGAGTGTCCCATATACTGCTCTGAAACATTGATCAAGATTCGATTGGGGTTAGGATTAGAACCCCGACACATGTAGTTTCTTCATGGTGAGTTTGGTCATAACTGCGAATTGCGTCACTTGAGGCAATACTACAACTAACCCAGTTGCAATGCATTTATCATGATAGGATGGTGAATTGTTGTGAATAAGAACTCATACAAGCATAACCGTAAGTGGGATTGGTAAACAAGCGACTAATTAAGAGTGTAGGACCAATGTGATTATGATCGGTGAAGGTAGCCTACATGTTGCGGATTTCAATGAACCTCTACCGAACAAGCATAAAAACATTTAACTACAGGAAATTGAGGACTTGTAGCTACAGATGGACATTCAAAGAAAATTCCCTCGGTGCATGCTCAAATTATTAGAGACATGCCTAAACAAACAACCTTGTAAATTGTAACCCTAGCTACAAGTCCTTAGTTTATACATGCCACGGTTTTCTTCAACATTTAACTACAGGGAATCTATGTCTTCTTGCTACAGTGATTTGAATATTTTACAAAATTTCCTTGCTGGATATTCAGATTTTAACAAACCCTTGTAACCATAAAATTCGAAAACCCTATTAAATCTAAAAATATGATCAAGCATTCAGGCTGGTGATAACTAACCATAGTTTAGCTCGCTTGGCGTCGACAGATTGTGGCTCTTCGATCTTCTTCCTCTTGCCATTCTGATGAAGCTTGAGTGCTTCCTTCAATCCATCCTTGACCGCGGACTCGACGGCCTCCATGGCCCTGGAAGCTTCGGTCCTGTACTTCTCCACCTCCCTGGCGCCCTCGTCAGAGCGGGGGTCGCTCTTCTTCGTATTCTTCGCCTGCTTCTTCAGGTAATCCTCTGCAATCTTCTCAAGCTGCCTCTCCTGCGCATCGGCCTTCCAGTCCTCCAATTTCTTCTCGGCGTTCACGTGGCGTAGCCTCCGTCCGCTCATGTCGCGGCAGGCGTCAAAGTTGCTGGTCTTCTTCTGCCCAGCCTTGGTGGCGGCACCTCTGAGAAGAGAGCCGAACCCTCCCTTGCCCCCTCTCAGCCTGAGGAGGAGATGGACTTGTGGGTACAGGCCATCGCGGGCGGCAGCCAGAAGGGCGTCATCGGCGATCTGGCGGGTGCCCGAGACGAGTCTCTGAAATTGTGGAGGGATTTTAAGCAGATCGAAGAGCCTGCCCTTCAGATCTGAGACCGCCAGGTGGGGTGTGGATATCTGCAGGCATTTTGTTCTGCCGTCCAAACCCTTGACGAAAATCTGATACATGACGGGAGATGATCTCAAGTTCGAAGCCTGCAATGCCGAATTTGCGAATTTTTGATACAGTTGGGGAAACTGATACGATGGAGATGACTTATGTTTATCCGGGAGAAGACTTCTCGGCTTCTAACATCTATGTAATAGGATTTGTGAATATAGCCGGCATAGATCGGCGGTGTTATTAGTACTCCCATAACGGACTATACTTTCCATTTTTTAATTAAAATGGATAATGTTCTAAAACATTTTTTAATTAAAATGGATAATGTTCTAAAAAGTTACGAGTATATAATAATTTATTTGTAAGCTTTAAATTAGATAGCCATTAATTTGGTGTATGCGATGTTATTAGTCATCCCATAATGGACTATATTTTTCATTTTTAATTACTAGCATTTGTTCCTTAAGGGGTAAAAGTGAAAGCCGGTAGGAAAAGAGTAAAGTTTGTAACAATCTCAGATTACAAAGATATGGGCACTCAACCCATAACAAAAAAGAATGTTAAGTTCATCAACACATACAATTGTTTTTCTCACAATCTCTGTAGTAGTAAGCTCAACAATATAGATTACTACTATATCTGGAATATATAAGGAATTTGAAAAAATATTTAAGTTATATCTCATTTAGACTAAGAGACTCAGTGATTCTTTGTTAATATGTAAGTGTGTAGTTGTGATATCTCCTTTAAAATATATAGTACAATATTATTTTATTTTGTACCTTAATGTAAATGTAGAGATACTTTGACTTGTATTGACATCCATTCTGGATTTGTAAAAAAGCGCAAAGTGATCCCCATTACAATTGAAATCAGTGTCCCTAAGGCCCGAAAAGGGGGTCCATACCATTTCTAAGCAAACAAATTGTTATGTGACCTAAAATTGACATTGTAGAGAAGGACATGCCAATGGTCTGAAAGAACCAAAAGAGATAGATATATATAATAGAGAGAATTGTGGATTATATAACAAATGGGCAATCACCCAAAATTGGTTAAACCAATGAGCGATCTAGTGGGAGCCACCCAACATATATTGTAGGTATACAAACAATTTTTGGGGAGAGCATAAACCACTTGGTGTTGATCTATCACATCTTAGAGACTTTTGTGAACTACATCCACTCTTTGAACAATAACCTTATTTTCCCCTAGTTTAATCAAAGTCAATGGATTTAGTAAGTAAAAGTCAACATAAGCATATTGTTGCTACAACTTGTCTCTTGATTGAACAAATCTTGTTGTGGAACCATGTTTCTATTGTGTTTTAGCGAGTTTCTATCTTTAGATAGCTTGCATTTAACGTTAAGTTGGGAAGATCCAATCTAATGCTTTTTCTTCATAACTTCTTAACCATCTTCAAGGAGGATGTTGTGCATAAGGCCAACCTTATGTTGATCCTTTAGTAAAGTGTAAATGATTGAACTTGGTTAAACTCAATTTGTTCACTCACTTTTTTATTAGGGTGGGCCTTGTGTAATCTAAGAAAGAAGTCCCCCACTTATTCAACAACCCTATCTCATCAATAGCATCAGTCTCGTTTAGGTTGAAACCAATATATACATGATGTAGTGCACACAAATTATTAACATTGTAACCAACACAACAATTGGTTGTGATTCATGATAATTTCCTTGCCTTATTCAATAATAAATTCCCACATTTAGGCCTTAACACCTCTAAGATAAAGAAATCATGCCACAAAATGTCACCTAGGAAATCAATCCACATTAGAATGTGTTCTCAGATAACAAAAGGGGAGATTGGTCCCATGTTGTTCATTGCACAAAAGAAATTTGTTATCAGTGTGTAAATGCGTCACTCTTGATAGTGTGTGCCTTAACTTTATGGTTTTTAAACTATATAAATACAATAGTAACTAAACACAAATATATAAGTCCATCAGTTTTCATTACCACGACGTGATTCTGTAAATTCTCGGCATGCCATATTAGTTATACTAAATAGAAGATTTTTTATACCACTTCATAAATTGTCAACTTATTTTGATGTTATATAAAGCAACCTAAGGTTAATCAAATTAAAAACACAAAATCGAAATAACTACAATACAAAAACTATATAAATACAACGGTAACTAAACGCAAATAATAAGTCCGTCAGTTTTCATTACCACGATGTGATTCTGTAAATTCTCGGCATGCCAGATCAATTATGCTAAATAGAAGCTCTGACAGGCCATTGGAGACTCGGCCACTTTGAATATCGACCATTTTTAAAAATAAAATGACCTTGGTCGAAGTCGAGCCGCAACCATTTTTAAACATAAAATGACCCTGGTCAAAGTCGAGCCGCGACCATTTTATTTTTAGTCAGGTGGAGGCATTGGAGTAAGGAATTACGGCCCGTGTTCAAACTGTCATATAATTATATAATTATTGACTCGTAATTACACCAATAATATCTTAGAATTCTGGATGGGTCTCTCTCTCGGGCAACTGTCAAATTGCACCCAAAAAAAATTATAAAATATATTTTTCTTTAACCAATCTCGACCAATAGAAGATCCCTGATAAGGACGCATCTACTGGTCGATTCCTTATCGGCGTTGGTCTTTTTTTTTTTTTTCTTTGACGATCAATTTACTTATTTTAAAATCGGGCTATTACAATACTCCATCGACCTTTATTATTTCTCAAATTAAGTTGCTCAGATGTCGATCAATACACCTTTACCGGCATTCATTAAAAACTGATTCCCTCCAAGTCAGCATTGGAATTCCCATGAAAGTACTTTGACGAGATAAAAGTGAAAGGCTCTATCATGAAGTCATACCGTGCTCCACAAGAACAACGCCAATCCCCAATTTGTGAACCGCAAAGGCAACGGTGATAGTCAATTTTCATCGACTTCACCAAGTCACAAGTTATTTGTGAACCAGGTATTAAATCTATAATATAAAATTTCTTACAAAGATTGCTCAAAGTTATGATTCTATTCATCCGCCAACCAACAGTTATTTGACTAAGCATTCTTTGAACCCAATAAAGAAGAGCCAGGTGACCAGATTATTTAATGCCCAGTCAACCAATTCAAGAATGTTGACCTGTAGTTGTTCGACCGTCCTCAATTGCTCATCGACAGACCTCGTCAAGACGTGGCTCGACAGCTTCTTACAATTTCTTTTTCGTATTATGGTCGACGAGTGATTTTATTTTTATATAATAGTCGAGTCCATGAATTGTAAAGATATTGTAATTGGTCAAGTCTTAAAGTTGTGGTCGGAGTTCGACTAAGTGGTCGAAACAAGTTCATAAAATTTTGGTTCGATTGTAATAAAGATGCGATCATTTTCATTTAATGCCCAGTCAACCAATTCAAGAATGTTGACCTGCAGTTGTTCGACCATCCTCAATTGCTCATCGACAGACCTCATCAAGACGCGACTCGACAACTTCTTACCATTTCTTTTTTGTATTATGGTCGACGAGTGATTTTAGTTTTATATAATAGTCGAGTCCATGAATTGTAAAGATATTGTAATTGTTCGATGTCACGAAACTATCGAAGGTTTCTGAATCCGTCGAAGTGTTGTATGTGTGTCGAACTTGAAACCTATCGAGACTTGTCGAACCCGAACCTGTCGGGGTTGGTCGAGTTGAAACTTGTCGAATCGAAACCCTAAACAATTATGGAATTCCAATGGCTCCAATGGTTCCAATGGCCTATCGGAGCTTCTGTTTAGTATAACTGAATTGGCATGTCGAGAATTTACAGAATCACGCCGTGGTAATGAAGCATTTTCAGACTATTTGCAGGTAACGTTAGTTCATGAAATTTATGTTTCCGTTAATAAATTCTTTGTTGGAATTCAGTAATGCTTTTGAAGCAAATTTACAATGCAAAAAACAAGTTTTCAAGCACAACCTGGAAAATTTTAAAGTGCAACAGGAACCTAACAACGTTTTTTTGAGAACTTTTGAGTGTGCTCAACAATATTTTAAGTATAGAAGAAATTTTCGAGCAAATTTAGTAGGCAACCATCATGTTTTTGTGTGCAGCAGCAATCTACATTTATTTTCCAGTGATTTCAAACAGGTCGATGGAGTGGCTATCTACTAACATCGAATTGCAAGTCATGGGTCTAAAATCCCTATCCAGGCTATGAAGCAATCAGCCATAACTTTGAAGCAGTAGTTAGAGGGAGACCAAGAATCATTTGTGCAAAATGTGATCCTAAAAGTTTAAAATGAAAATTTGAAATTGGACTTTTAGATATTCCATGTTCATTAAAGTTAAACTATATAAAAAATTGTAATTGCAAAAAAGTTTAATAACCAGATGGATAAATTGCTTGAGCAACATTAGTATTATTAAGATTTTTTTTTCTTGGAAGTTCTTTATAAGGCATTGAAAGTGTTTTCAATAAGGAGAATGTACCTTTCTATTTAAAAAAACTAAAAAAGGTATGGAATTCTTTTATGGTGGTTTTTTTTTTTAAGACATTCACATAAGCCACAAAGTCTCCGGTCACAAGGGTTACTGCATTTATTCTTGAAGATGAAGGACCAAGCAGGTTCCCATTTCTTAAGCATGGATTTCCTTGGCCTTAGTAAGGCTACTCCCAAAAAAGGAACTCGAACTTCATCAAAATACAAGGAAATCAAGAATGGTAGCACTGTATAGGTTATTTATTTATGTTCATTTTATTATTTGCTTGAATATATTATTTCTATGCAGCCTTTGTGTTGTTAGGAATGGTGTACATAATTTATTTTCTGTCAAATATTTTATAATTTCTATTTAGAGATTAAATTTAACATGGAATTTACATTCACAACAATGTCTGATTGTAATGTTCTAATATGGCATTTATTTTTCCGCTGAAAAGAATGTATTAAAAATAGAAGAGAAATTAATTATGAGTTTAGTTAAATAATAGCAACCATGTTCTAAAATAAAAATGAAAATAAAAAATGCCAGAAACCAAAGGAGATTCATAAAACATAATTCATGCAATATGTTTGATTTGTCTGTGGTTTGGGCGTAGCATCATCACTTTTTGTTTTCACAGTGCATCATTCAGCAAGCAAACACATATGTGGAGTCTCAATGGCCTTTAAGCGAACTTAAGGAATGGTGCTCGCTAAATTCAATGGTGCTAGCGTGGAATTTGGTTTCTGGTGTGGGTTGTTGTTTTGGCATCGACTAGGGATTTGGAGGGAATTCACTTTCAAGGCATTGGGCCTTGGTGTTGGTCAACTACTACTATCCCATTATGCATCTTTTATTTTCCATATGTTGCTTCAGAACAATGTTTTCAGGTTATCCTTGTAACAATGGATTTATGCATGTATCAGGAAATTTGCAGGTAAGTTAGTTCATGAAATTCCAATGGCTCCAATGGTTCCAATGGCCTGTCGGAGCTTCTGTTTAGTATAATTGATCTAGCATGCCGAGAATTTACAGAATCACGTCGTGGTAATGAAGCATTTTCAGACTATTTGCAGGTAACGTTAGTTCAGGAAATTTATGTTTCCGTTAATAAATTCTTTGTCGGAATTCAATAATTTTTTTGAAGCAAATTTACAATGCAAACAACAAGTTTTCAAGCACAACTTGGAAAATTTTAAAGTGCAGCAGGAACCTAACAACGTTTTTTTGAGAACTTTTGAGTGTGCTCGACAAGAAGAAGATAACACTGGAAATAATTGGAAGAAGAAGCTATTGATCTGGCAGATTATCATGGAATGAAGGAGCTTTGCAATTTCCCACAGTGGGAGACAATTGTTGGAGTTATGTCAAACTCTAGACGGCATGGGAATCATCATCAAAACGAAAAGATATATATGGGAAACGATGAAAACCCTACCGGGAGTGTCAAAGACAGCACGAGTTAAATTTAATTGGACAGGAAACTTATGGGATCGAGGGTATTGCAGTGTCGACAAGTCGCGATCCCTAACAGCTTCATCCTCGACAAGTTCGCAATGACAAGGTCATCTCGACATGTCGGTGATCTCGACAGGCTCATCCTCGATCAGCCAGCAATTTCGACTGGTTCGCCTTCGACGAAAGTCACCATCTCAACGATTAGACTCATGGACTTATTATCTTACATTAAAATAATAAATTACCGACGGGCAGAACATAGTTAACATATATTGGCTAGAGGAATTGTGGTGAGTTGCTTGATGTCGAAATTCCAATGGGACCATGCCGAGAATTTACAGAATCATGTCATGGTAATGAAGCATTTTCAGACTATTTGCAGGTAACGTTAGTTCAGGAGATTTATGTTTCCGTTAATAAATTCTCTTGTCGACACTAAAAAACGAGAATCAGGAACTCATAGAGAGAGTCGGATGAATGGAACTTTATTCTTCAGATGACCGTTTGGTCGATGCACATTGCCATGTTAATTATTATTTTTCTTTGAACAACATATCATGTCGTCGGTCTCCACCATTGGGTGCAAAAGAAACATGCGGCCTCAGATAGAATAGTGGTCGGCTGAGACTAGAGTGGTCAGCTATGACTGGAGTGGTTGGCTGCATGTCGGATGAACATCAAAGCTTGGGTCAAAAACAGGCCAATTGATTTAAAGCAGGATGGATCCAATTCATGTTAGCGTGGAGACAAAATCCCGACTGGTCAAAGGGAGTGCCAAGGAGTTTGTTGAAGAATAGTTCCAAATGCTTGACACTAAATCAGTCGACACAATATTTGCTTGGTACAATATTTTCACTTCCTATAAGGTGAATCCTGGTCGACATGTTTAAGGTTAGGGTTATTTTAATATTTGTGGTCGATATAAAATTTGTGAATACTAGTCGACATGTGGATTCACCCTAACCATTCGACATAAGGTGAATTATGGTCGATATAAAATTTGTGAATGCTGGTCATCGACCAAAGGTGAATTATGGTCGATGACAAATTTTGGTCGACATATAAAATTTGTGGTCAATACTAAATCATATTTTATAAAATTTGTGGTTGATACTAAATCATATTTTGTCGACTAGAAAGTTTATCCATAAAATTACTTCACCATCATATTTTGTCGACCAGAAAGTTTATCCATAAAATTACTTCACCAACATATTTATTGCTGGCATCGAGGGTACTCACAATGCATGGCGGCGTGCATACATGATAGCCAAGCCATGACCAATATTAAGAAAACAATCGACAAGGAATGAAGGATCAAGGAACAAAATGTCGTCGACCGCAATATTGACCTAGAGAGCTTGTCCATTATTAAGTTCACCGACTGTGCCTTTGGATCGACTGATAACCGATTGGTGCACTTGGATGTCGCCTCGTGTAACAAGATACCACCAACTAGAAAAGCTCGATGGTCAAATGAGGAAATTATGATTTAGAAGGATTATATTCTGGAAGGATAGCATCAATGTTGAACCTATCGACTATATTGATCATGAATAAATAATCGTCTGTTGTATGCTACATGTTCATTGGATGGGATTTGTCTAAAGCATTATGTCAATGTCAATCAGTACTGGATAAATATTGCAGTGATAAAGATCAGTCGAAGCCGTCAACAATCGCCTTCTCCAGATTATATCTATCGGTCTGAACAAACTTATCGCCCAGATTTCCTGTCAATGGGACTAATTGGTCGACGTAGTCGGCTATCGACTATGTGTCGGCTATTGACCAGCAGCAGTTGTGATCAACAAAAACTCAAGGTCTGTCGGTCGGGCAAAGCAAAGGCTGGATACATATTGCAGTGATAAAGATCAGTCGAAGCCGTCAACAGTCGCATGCATCGGTCACAATATAAAATAAAATAAAGTAAAAACAAATTTGTTGTCGAGTGATGAATGTCTGACTGATCTTTTCTTTGTAATACAATAGATATTGATGGCTTCAATACTGTCGATGATGGTAAGAAGAGATAATAACCACCGCATTCTAACTTTCCTCTTTTTCTTGATCACGTCAATGTACCAACATGAATTAGACAGTCCGCTGTCAAGTCTTGGGCGTGGAGGAGTGCAGCGAAAAAAAAGTAGGTGCGGAGAAGCCGTAACAGTAAAAAATCTGTAGGGCCAAAGCGGCAAAACACGTGCCAAGATTCTATTGGCTCTATAGACGAGGAATCTATCTGAGGTGGAAGGTCATGCTTCTCGTTGGTGAACGCCTACGGTGTAAAAATGGATAATGTTTTAAAAAGTTAATGAGTATATAATAATTAATTTTTAAGCTTTAAATTAGATAGACATTAATTTGGTGTATGTGACTTTTTGTTTGTGGGACAAGTGATCCTCTATGTAAGGGCAGGTTGTAACTATGCAAGGGGATTGGTATATCTCGGTTACTTTATGTTCTTGGTTTGGGAACTGCCTTGGGAGATCTGGAGTGATCTCGATATTTGGTGGCTCATGTTTGGATGTTATGCAGGATGCTTTTCTTATCACTGTACTTCATATACTTATCAATAAAGTATAGATTTTTCTTGCGAAGAAAAAAGGTTGTAACTATTAAAGTGATAATGTTTTAAAAAGTTACGAGTATATAATCATTTATTTTTAAGCTTTAAATTAGATAGACATTAATTTGGTGTATGCGACTTTTTGTTTGTGGGATAAGTGATCCCCTATGTAAGTGCAGGATGTAACTATTAAAGTTTGTAGAGGTGTACATTCCTTACCTCCTTCTATTTTGAATCTATGACCTTTTAAGAAGAAACATGTGTTCTTAACCATTAGGCCCACTCAAAGTGTACAATTATTAATATATAATTAATAATAATTATATTTTAAAATTTGTTGTTTTTATTTTGTAATAGGTTCATACATGCATATTTAATTTTCAAACCAAGAAAAGAAAATAAAAAATTTAGAAATGAAATTTTATGGTTACATGATATCCATTGCATTGAATTGAATGAAAAAGGGTGTATGAACGTACATGGGTTCAATATGGTTATTGATAGGCAATGTATTGAATGGACATGGATGTACGAGGGTAGTGGGGACATCAATACTTCCTTTGTCCTTGACCAAAGCCAGTTCTAGCCCTAAATGGTCATTGTCTTAGGTGTGTGTGTACAGGTAAAAGCGACACTTGGGGGGCTTTGGTGCCTGGTACGATAAGGCTGAGCTGGTGCTTCACATTTTAAGATGAGGTGTTGGCTCATTTTGTTAGTGTACTGTGTTAAAACACTTCTACATTAAATCCTTACGTCTCATGTTCTTCTTCATCGTCATGCTAGGTTATTCAAAACAATGTTATCCCCGTTTAACCTCATTTTTATGTCATTGTCACCTTCTTGCTTGACCTCATTATTCTCTAGTTGTTGTTGCTACAATAAGTAAAGAGCCACTAGCTCTCTGATGATGGAATTTGTTTTCATTAAATCAATTCCCATTGCCTCTTCCAAATTATGTTGCATGTTCACATCGTACTGATCATTAACTCCACAGCCTGCATAATTTCTTTCAGGTGCCCTATGGTCTCTTGCTCTAGAACAAGCTGGTTGTTGATATAAAGTAATGAGGGTTTTGAGCTCAATACAATCTAGGTTCCAAACTTGTTTCACTTTCTAGTCTTCTCTAATTTAAACAAATTAGAGTTTAAATTGGAGGTTGTAGTTTGCTTAGGTTTGAAGATTAGATTCGCTTATATAATTTATTTTGAACCACTTTGCATTTGCAAAGAACTGTAAGGAATCGAAGATGTAGAAGGAAAAATTGTAATTTGCAAAAGTGAAAATTGATGTGAGTTTTGAAAGAAATTGATGGATGTGTTACATTTTTTTGTTGGTTTTGTTTGATTATGAGGCCTTTCATTTTTTTTAAACAACTTTAAATATTTTGAACTATGTGAAGCTTTCAAGGCTTTTTAATCAAACTAAAAATATGTAAAATTGATTGGTTGTGTAGAAAATTGATGGAATTTTTTTGTTTTTTTCAAAATCAAAATCGAGTTCTTTGTTTTTGTTTAAAATCCTTCAAATATGTGTTGAGGCGAATATGTTTTTATATATAAGCCTTACGTAAGTGTAGAGATAAAGTACAATATGCTTGCATAGTACAATATGATTGCAGATGCATTATCTAGGCGGGGTCTTGATGCAGTGGAGGGGTTTGTCCATTACTAAATATGGGAAGAGGACCATTTGTTATTATCTGGTAGCGTGGGCATATTTTCTCCATAATTTTGGCTGCAGCTCCAATATAATTAGATATGCTCAAGAGAGATTTTATCTTTTTTATTTTTGTAATATTATACGGCATTTGTTATCTTTTTTGTCTTCATATTTATCCGCATATATCACCTTATTGTGACTCTATTCCTACATATTTTGGGATTTATTTTCAAGGCTGATTGTTGTATTGGTGCATCTTATGGTTGATGAGATCCTGTGATGAGATATTGTTTCGGATCCTGTGATGAGATATTGTTTCGGTTATGTTTGGACACTTGGTTGTTAACAGTAATGGTTGTATCTTTACATCTTCATATACTTTTATAATTGAAAATATAGCTATTTTACTGTGTGAAAAAAAAGTAGGAAAAGATAACCACCCAAATTCGGTGTAATTTTTATTTTGTTAATTAAATGTAACATTTAGAATTTAAAACTTAGTTGGTTAAAAAAATCTAAATGAGATTCTCAATTAGTACCACTGCACAAAAAGGATTGGTCAAAGAGGATTCCTGAGACCTTACGTGCATACAAAATAACATGGAGGAGTACTACTGGCTTTTCTCCATATGATCTAGTTTATGGAAAATAAGTTCTTATTTCAATAGAATTCCAAATCAAGACTTTCAAGATGGCAACAAGATTGGGCATGGATTTGATTGAAGCACAAAAAAATAGAGTTGTACAATGGAATGAACTGGATGATATGTGTCAAGAAGCCTTCCAACATACTGATATCATCCAGCAACAACAGGAAAGATGGCATGATGGGTTTATTAAAAAGAAGCAGTTCAAGGTAGAAGACTGGGGACTCATCTTTGAGTCAAAGTTTAAAAATTTCATAGGGAAATTCAACACTCATTGGTTTGGTCCCTACAAACTTGAATATGCTTATGATAATGGATCTATTAAGTTCAGAACGATTGATGATGAAAAGGTATCCTACCTGGTTATTGGACACAGACTTAAACTATATCAAAAGCCCAAATCCAAGGAGGAGTTTGTCAAAGGTCTTATGGAACAAGATGAATTAGAGGTGATAAGTAGGGGGGGGTCTTCCCTATGCTTCTTCTTCCTCATCATAGTTTCTTTTTTACTACAAATAAAATTCAAAAAAATAATAAAAAGTAAAAGTAAATAAAAAATAATGCTCTACTGTGAAAACCATAATTCTTGGCACAGTAGAGTCAAAACCTCACTTGAAAATTGGATTCTTGATGGTGGGGTCCTTAATAAGTTTGTGATGATTTTATTTTTCATAATTTTTTTGTTTGATCCTTGTTGGATTGATGGGGGATTCCCTAAGGCCTTCCTTCTGACAATCTTGGCCTATCGACTCCAGCTCATTATCTGGGTCCAAGATCAGAGACTTAATGATGCCTTAGAGCTTGTATGCCTTAATGACAATATTTCTCATTAACAATAGTAGGGATGCATCAATACCTTGTGAATGTTAGTTCCTGCAAGGGGTTAAAAAACAACACATGTATTCATGCTTGTTAGGATGCATCAGAGTACCTAGGTTCTCATTGTCATTATTGGTGAGAAACCTTGCATTGGTTAACAATATTCATTAATGGTTGGTAATCCAAAGGGTTTCCTTCATGTTTGATTGTAAGTAAATCTATTCAAATGAAGGGGACTGTACAAGGAGGCGTGAAGACTAAGACTTTCAACATCTTGTAGTAACATGCATAATTCTCAATAAGATGCAGATTCAAGTTTTTTAGTCTAGTTCAGTGTTAGGGATTTCTAATTGTCTTTTAGGCACAACTAAATAAGGCTCACATTAATTATCAAACCAGGAATCATCTTTTATTTCAAGGTTATGTGCAAAGTCTATGCAGGCTACAAATTCCTGTTTAATGTTGGTAACTCTAAATGATCATGCAACTAAATGAATGAAACTTAATCACTCCACTCTTTTCTTAAAAGGAAACACACTTATGAGTTGTATTACAGAAAATCCTATAAAATATTGTCAAATAAACACTGCGTCTGTAAGGAAATGAAATCAGACCCAATTCATGCAATCATTACAGAAAGGGAGACCACACTGATCTATGTAATCCTACTGAGAATAAAACCACACTCAATTCACATTTCTCTTATTGGAAAGGAAAGGAAATCATAACTGCAAACTCAAATATCTGTAATAGTAACTAACAACACTCCAATTAACCATCGACTCACAATAATACTTAAAGAGAATGCACCTGCTATAATAAAGAGAAATATTGTATATGAAAAGGAAATCCAATCAAGATGCAAAATAGTAGTGAAATTCAATCTACAGAAGTAACATAAATAATAGGAATCATTAATTAATCGAGCCCTTATAAGTAATGAAAGTAACAAGATTTATCAGTTCTTCCAATAATTAACCAAACTCTACAAGTAACAACTTATATAATTAGCAACTAGCGGGAAACAAGTAACAGTCCACACATACTAGAAATAACTTACGACACTCAAAATTATAAAACAAACCACAATAAATCTATCTAATAAAACAAATGAAATGGCAGCTCCTGGTCAACGAAGGGGGCCCTTCCTTCTCCAATCAGGGTTGTTGAAACAACTCACGACTTAAGACTTCATGGCTTAATACTTTAGATCACACAAACCAACATATCTTATATTATGAAGAAGGAAAGATACATGAGTTCGATGGTCTACTACTTTGCCTCTCGTTCTCTCTAGCTAAATAACTCCCTGAACTCGAGAGGGCTTAGATCCTTTATACATATTTGAATAACAATTTATTGCAAATAGGATATTTGAACGCCTTGAGAATCAAAGGTTCTCAAGTCCGTCCTCATCAATACACAACATAAGAACTATTATGTGTTTATGCTGTTACAACTAATACAAAAAATAGAACAATTCATTTCATAGTTACAGCCACAAGCAGTTGCAAACAACTAGTATTCTTGTATTCACTTTGATGACTAAACACTTTGGTGATGACACTCGTCTGCTCCTATACTTGACCATCAGTTAAAGACCAAATTCTCAAGTATTGAAAATATTGTGGAAATGGCAATATCATAACTTGGGAAGTAACAACATCTAGGAGTAACAACATATCAAGAAGAGACACCATATTTCTTCGAGCTCATGAAAGAGTAACAACATCCAATTCCTCCAGAAGTGAGCACCCCGTTTCATCCTACCAGTACATAACTTCAAGCCATTTGATTAGTAACACAAAATCAATCACATAACTACTTAATCATCCCATATTATTACTCAAAATAATGCAATAGAGAAATAGGTTGTACCTTGTGTTGTAACATGAAGTTATATGCAAGGTGGTATAAAAAAGGATGAAGGATGACTATAAGGTGGCTTCTAAACAGGTTAAATGGGTGGCAAAAAGGGTTCAAATTATAGGACCAACATCTCCCCCAACTAGCTTTACTGCAGGTCATCATGCAACCGATTTTACCTGAGATCTTGATTAGCCTAGGAGTAAGTCTCATGTAGCGTGCTTAGCTGGTAAGTATCATGTGTGTATTCCCCATAAACTCTGAAACTTGCTGAAATCATCACCTTAGCGGCCCAATGTCGCTCTACCCCTGCCAACTTGTACATAGGATGATAGTGATCCATAAGAAACCAAATGCGATGAAAATAAAATCTCAGAGCAATCCACCAGGGCCTTTCTGTTCAATGCATTAGAGGTATTTATTCAATCGCCCCATTTCCCTCTCAAGATTTGGGAACCCAAAAGGCTCCCTGATTTTAATTGCCAATGTGGACACTTCCCACCTCTTTTTACAACCCTGTAAGGCCTCAGATGCCATATCATTAATACAACCAACACATTGATTAAGGACCCTTGCTCTTATGTTTATAACTAGTATGGTAAGATGAGGGGATCTTATAATTGGGGTTTGAGCTCTAATAAAACCGACAACATTAACAGGATTTTCTCTCACCCTCAATTCACATGTAGCTTGATTTCTTTCTACATTCTCTTGAGCCAATTTCCACCTAATCTGGTGCAACATGTATGACACAAAATCTCTCAACTCGATATCCCCTATGTAAGGTGTAGGATTGATTTCCTTCTCAAAGGGTAGAATAAAATCATGAAGATAAAATTCACAGAGAAAATGTTGAGTGATCACATCAGCCTCATAAAAATCTCTCCATAAAATGTTAGCATCCATAAATAGATAAGGCTTACCTTCAATTATAGTTGTGAGTTGGAAAAGGATGAACCTTCTTAAAGGAACATAACATACATAGGAGAAGGCATCATATACTTTAGAAAGTCCCGAACAATTGATCTTATCATATGTTTTTCTTCTTCCTTCTTTTTAGCTTGTTCCCATGCATCATTCAAATTCTTCCAATCTTCTCTCCATCTTTACTTTTCCCTCTTGTACAAAGTTAGCTCATCAACCCTTCTATTCTCCATGCTTAAGATTATATGTCTATGTTACTGCAATGGAACAATGCCCTCCTAGTAAGACATTACTAATGCCTTCCACTTATCAACCTCTACCTGTAAGAATACAGGAGACGGAAATTCAAAAGTAAAAACTCCAATTTCCCTCATTTCAACCTCTGTTTGAGTAAATGTCATCTTGTGCTTTGCATTTACAGGATTATATCCAATAGCTCCCAAAATACCCCCCCAATCAGACTGAGGTTCCTCTTTTACCTTCATAGTCCTCTTTTTCCTTGGAAAGTTCGACTTACTAAAAGTCTGAGCTGCTTCGGCAAGGGGGTCTAGCCCTGTAGTCTTAGATAATCCTTTTATTTGGCTCTTAAACTCCCTAATTCTTTGCGTTAATTTTTTATTTGTTCTCTTTAATCTTATAAATTGTTTAATTAGAGAGGGAGGATTCTTCTTACCTTTCACATTCCCAAGCACATTTGCCTCTCCTTCTTCCATTTTTACTTGGACTGGAATTGGTGTAACAACTTTTGTGTCAACTGGTGTTTCAGAAATTGGATCCTAGACAACAACTTCCCCATCCCTCGCTGCATCCATGTTTGGTTCTTGTGTGATAGGCATGGGTTCCTCCATAATTGATTCCAGTGTAGTAGCCGCGAGCACTTCTTTTGAGACAAGTACAACCTCACCATTGCTTGTTGTTTCAACGACTGGTTCTGAAGTAACAATTGTGTGACTAGACGCGACTGGTTTAGAAGTAACAATGGGATGGTTTCCTTCCTTGGGCCCATTTGTAACAGCTTCACCATTACCACTTTCCCCTCCAGCTGGTTCTTCTGGGGAAGATAAGGGGGTAATAATGGGAGGTTCCAATCTCATTGGTTTAGGATCCATAGATCTTGTTCTCCTCCTGGGAAAAAATGCCACAAATTATCTAGTTGACCTTTTCGGACTTGAGGTGTAGAGGGTGTTGGAGGTTGTTCTTCTTCCACCATACAAGGATTCCAATATTCCTTTGGGGGCTCTTATCAATGATTTCTACGTCATTCTTTGCAAGTGACAACATAGGATGATCAACCTCCTGTTCATCTTCGCCCTCCTCAGGGTCATCATCTAGATCGACTTCTCCTAAGACTATTGCTGCTTCAAACATCTCCCTTGTTTCCATTTCAACTTGTTGTTCCTCCTGATTCGCTTCTCCTTATTCTTCCTACTTGTTTTCTTCAATTTGTTCCTTGTCACCTATTATGTACTGGGATACTTTCTCAACCTCTGCTTCACTCTATTCAACACTTTCTTGTTGCTCTTCTTCTAAACCTTTTGGTAATCCCAACAATTGCCTCCAGGACATTTGATTGTTTTATAGGGAATCGAGGACCAAAATTTTAATAAGGCCATGGTTTGTTTATGCCACTAGAGGGTGCTTTTAACTCCTCATTGAGCGTGCCATGAGTTGTAGGGATCCCAATAGAAAATAAGGAATGTTCAAGCAAATATTGTGCCTTACATGTTACAATACTTGAGTTGGTAAGCAAATATTACCTGATAATGACCCTCACGTGTAAGGTACTTCTGAATAAAGAGGCCCACATCCTTCCATATGGCAGGTAAGGACTCTCGTGCATAACCCTTCCCTTGGTGTTGCAGGATTTCTCCCTCCCTATTGAATTCATTTGCTTCTTATGCCAGGGGTGTTCTCTTGCCGAACCATCATTTACCTTCTTGAGGGATCCCTTTCACCCTTGATATGATTTCGTCTATTATCCAAGCAAGTAGGGGCTTGGATTCTCAACGATTTTCCAAAATGCAAGAAGAAAATTTAGAAAGCTGGGTGGATACCATTTTTCTCGAAGTTCCGTGGACACAACCATAAGGTTACTCTGGCCTTTGCACAAGGTTTCGACGAGGACAAGGTTTGAGTGGGGGATATTGAGTTCTAGGTATCAAAATAGTCCATTGTAGAGGAAATAGAGCTCTCGCACGTTGGAGAAAGCTGGCTTAAAACCCAACCAATAGAGAAGGAGGTATGGATGCCCTTTTTGGTTGATTCATGTACATACCCTGATTGGTCAAAACGGTTGTCGAAAACTTGTTTGAAGAAGAAGTATAAAGACATTTTGGGTATCCTACAAAAGTATATCACCTATGAGGGGAAATATGGGTAGAATTTACTCTATCATATTCACTTATTGGGACAATTTACAGGACAAAGGTTGTATTTACCCTATTTCTTGCTGAAGTCACTATTGAAAATGGAAAATGCAGCGAAAAGAAGGACCAATAACATGGAGAAAAATATCTATCACTACGTCCTTGTCAAGTTGTTGGTCATGGTAGAACTAAAGAAAAGACAAGATCATTGGGATAGATTCTTGGTACGTAATCAATTCGCAGAAGAAGGGAATGTGGGACCATAGAAAACATAGGACAAGTATGAAACTCTAGAAGTACATCAAGTTGACATTGAGATGGGAGAAGAACATGAAGACGATTTTGAAGTTAGAGATGATCATTAGGGTAATACTGAAGAGGGAGAAAATCACAAAGCTACTAGAGATGAACTTGGAGATCCTACATAGGAGCCTGAGGAATTTGGGGAAAGTGATGATGATGTATAGACCATTTTGACCCTTGTGAAGTAGTAGAAGAAGAAACAACCAATGAAAAAGGTCAATAAGACTCCAAAGTCTCCACCAAGACAAAGAATAGCAAGGATATGAGCAACCAAAATAACAGAAGAATTTAAGCTAGCTCGCGATGAAGAAGAAGATGAGGTAAAGTTTGAAAACCTTCCTTTAGACAATCAGAATGAAGCAAAATTTGAAAATACCCCTAGGAAAAGGAGGACTAGAGTTGCTCTTTAAATTGTAGATACTTAGGAAGAACCAGAAGGATTTGACCAAATGCATGATGACCCTGATTCCTGGGATCCTATAAAAGAAACACAATTTGATGATCTTATTTCTAGAATTGAAAGTCTGAAAGATGCACCAGTTGAGGAATTTACAAGTGATAGTAATGTGAAAAAATCTGAGGAAGTCAAAGACTTTAGAAAGTTAAAAAGAAGGATCAAGGAGTTGATTGTATTAGAAAGGCATATCAAAATAGAGAATGCTCTGTTGAGGGACTCCAGTGCTCGATTTCAGGAAGAAATCAAGCAATTGAAGGGTGAAAGTTAGAAGTCAGTTAAGATAGCGAAGAAGTGGCACAAGAGGGTTAAGAAGATCTAATTAAGAAATAGGAAACTTCATGGGGTCTCAGCCTTAGTCCATACTAGATGTACTTGTTCATGCGACTACTCAGGCCTGAATCATATCTGCATTGACACAAAGGAAGGGTCCTACATTTTTGAGGTTACAGTGTGAAGAAAGTTCTTTTATTTTTGCATGAGGACATGCAAATCCTCAGGTTTGGGGGAGATGTAGGGTCTATGTTTTGGCATTCCTGGGAGTATCTATGAATCCTTATTTTAGCCAATTTTACATAAACTATCATATTTTCCACATCTAATAGCCTAATACTCCATATTTTTCCTATGGAGTGTCATATTGGGTTCAGAGGTACAAAACCTTGCCTATGTTCATATTTTCTTTATTTATTTTGGATAATTTGAATATTAAATTCTTCTGGTTGATGAGGTTGTAGGATCAATTCCTGCATCAGGTTCTAGTAACCACTTTCATTTCCGATAACGCCTTCGTTTCCATTAATGCCTTCATTTTCAGTAACGATTTCGTTGTTTAGAGTACCTCCGATCTTCTTGAATCAAAAGGGGAATATGGATCTCATAGGAAATTCTGCCAAGATGGTGATATGTTGTCTAAATTAGCTTGAATTGTCACTAGGAAATTTCCAGCTTGAGATCTTTGGCTCCATTCACCGTTCCTATAACACGAAATATCGAGGAGCGATTTCATGCCTTCAGCCATGAAATATTATGATGAAGACAAACCATTTCTTTGGTATGTTTATCCAGCATGATGCGAGATGTAACTTCCTACTCCAAAGTTAGCATGAGATGGTTTGCATTGTAATATGGAAGCGTAGTTCTTGCAACCATCCTCGTAACAAGTTCCCACAATGCTATTCCCATAGCATGTTGTTTGCACAATGTAATGTGTATAAATTCCAATCGATCTGCTTATAGGAGGTTAAGCTATTATACTCATATATTAGACATGAGTAGGGATTTAGATCTATTGTACTAGGTTATTATAATTAATAGAGGCATGCTTCTTATGCATCTTTAATTGTCATTTCTGAGTTTTAATTAGTAGCAGCGGATGTGTTTATGGTAAAAGGCAGGGCCCCCTTCCTCTCAGAAACAACGCCCTGGTGTGTTTAGTTTCTTTGTAGAATGGTGTGTATGTATATCCATTTATTTCTTATGGGTGAGTGCATTTCAATTTTCTAAAAATGATAGACTCTGTTTTTAAGAATGTTTCATGTAGCTTATAGTTTTCTCAACACATTTCCTATAACATAGTGGTTTGGTGAATTGATACAAATTTCATTTTTTATAATGATAGAATTAATATTTGAATTGGTATGGTGATTTAAATATATTTTACTTCATGCATTTATGAGTCAATATCAGCTAAAAGAGAGACTTTCATAGTATTGCTAGCTACCTGAGCTAACATGGATTTCACTTTAACAGTCCATAGCTAGATAATATTGATCTCAGGGATTATTGATTGCAATTTCTTGTTTTTCCTAGATTTAATTTAAAATATGTCTTTCTAAGCATTGATATATTCCATTTAGATGGGACTTAGAGAGTACTGCTAATCATAAACAACATATATATGAATAAGCTTACATTTCTACATTAGGAGCTCATAATGGAATAAAATCACTCTTGAATGATATATCCGGATTTAAGTTGCTTTTTATCTTCAAGTTTCGTTTTCAATGGTTGTGTGCTAATTGGTGAGTGTATTTCATAGTTTTAAGGAGCACTTTAGGCCTCATCTTTGCATATACTTTGCCTTGCACCTCATAAGTTTACAAACTTGGATTGATGATAAATGTAACAAAAATTATTACCTTATAATTTGATTGAGAACTTGTAGTGAGAGAAGAAAGAGATTCAATCTCCCATTTTGTAGAAAAGAAGCTGAAATTTCCACTCACATCAAAAAATATCTTGAGCTACCATTCATAGAAGAGTAACAAAAGAGTCACGTTGAATCATGTTGCTTCAACATTATGGATTCAATGGCCATTGATTCATTTAGGCATTGAAGGCCAAGTTGGGAAAATTCCCACATTGCAGTATCGGCGAAGGAGACAACCTTCCAATTAATAATGAGGTAGAATATGTCTCAAAATTTGTAGCATTTTTTAGAGTCAAGGTTGTAGAACAAAATAAGGACACACATGTTTTTGTGTCTAACACAAGAGATCACCCACATTTTGGATGGAGATACTTTCTTTCAAATTAGACGAAGCCATTGTTCAATTTATTGGCCATAATCCGACACAAGGGGGTTATCCCTAATATTAGGATTACAAATGTTATGCATTAGAGGCTCAAGGTCTCAAGGTGATGTGATGAGTTATTTTTAGCAAAACATAAGTTGTAGCTGCATAGGAAAATTAATTATTTTAATTGTTGGAATCTTTGAAGGATATTGGAAAAAACATTACCCAAATGAGATAATAATTTTAGATTTATTCTCATAACAAACTTATTTTCCAACAGCCCAATGAATATTGTTGTGGATTCTCCTGTGTTTCCAATCCAACTACTTTAAATAAATTTGCATACATTAAATTGGGTAGAAAACCACTATTAAAAAGAACATTCCCCTTCTTGGTCTTTACTTGAATCTTGATTTGGAAGATTGTATTCTTTTCTCCACTTATATTTGGCTATTGAAATGCAATGTAGACAAGGTTCTCATCCAAATTAGAATTGTCTTATATGTATTGACCTTATATCTTTGTAGTTTCAATTGCTCTATTTTTGAACTTAATATATCATTTTCAATGTAGATCTAGATGAAGCTTTCAATCCTTTTAACCTGTGTGTCAATTTATATCACAATGCTTGTAGTAGTTACTAGGATCTTTTCCCTTCTAGACTATCATTGCAATTTTGTTTATTTTTCTTTTCAGTGCTTCTTTTTTAGTCATGCACTACCCTCTTTTCAGGCCTAACTTGATGTACATATCTATTTTGCTTGCTTCATCTATGCTTCCTACATATAGAAGTTGCAACTACCTTAAGATATGGCCATGCATATCTCCAAGGCACTTCACTACTACCACAATTTATTTTGTGAGATACCCAACACGATGGTTCAATTTCAAATCTTAGACATGCAACCTTGAGCACTTTATACATGCTCATGTTAGTAGTGTTGCCATCTTATGAGCTAATCCTCTTAATAGCATATGGGATATAATTTTGATTTGATCAATTCCTTGAAGTGTTCTCATTTATTCATCATAGGATTCTTCCCTAACAACAAATCATACACATAACTCCCCTACCTAATCAAAGCTAGATTCCTTATTGATCCATGTCTATCTTTATCTTCGAATGACTTGGGGCCCCATTAAACTTTAAAGGATGAACTAAAAGACTTGGATCAATCGGATAATTTACATGTGTGGCTTTCATTTTCATTCATCTTGCTGATTTTATGTGCTAGAAACATCTAATAAGTCTGTTGCAATAAGGATGTTAAGTAGGGTGGCCATCAATTAAGGAAAAGGATCAAATGAGGTTATATCTATTCATTTGTTTGTTGCTTTTTTTTCTAGGTTTAAAGCATTGTGTTAAATGATTTTAGTGAAAGGATTCATGGTGTCTTTGCACTTGGGATAAAATCACTCTTTATTTTCCTAGCATGTACATAAGTAGAATACCTTTGTAAGGGCCTACAACTCTTGATTTCCAACAATTAAATCAAGCATATATAGGTGAGATGTTGTATGTTGTAACAACACTTCTCATCGTCCCCACACACTTTTTTAAAACCCTATTGATTCGCTTAGTGACTTCATTTTCCCAACTTGGATAGGCACTGGTGTCACTAGTCCAACATCACCTTATTTTCCTTTGTTGCAACTAGAGAAGAGCTAGTCTAAAGTGAGAATAAGTTGGTGAGGTGGCATTGGCCATCCTCTCGAGCTATCCACAATCTATCATTGATCTTTGGGATTTAATCTTAAGATGGTAGTATGTCTAGTAACATGACCAATGTTCCATTTCACACATTCACGTAGTTGAATAAATCCTTAGATGAAATTTGAAGCTTCCAAGAAATAGAGAATCCAAGCATTGACATTCCACTACTTGCAAAATTAGGAAAAATAGAAAAAAGATGAGAGAAACTTGTGGGAAAGAGCACCAAAAATGACCAAGGAAAATTTTAGGGGCAAAATTTACCCCAAGTGCTATTTTTTCGATGGTTTTTTCCAAAAAATATTTGCCAATTTCCATTTTTTCTAGATCAATTCGCCCAAATTCCATGGGATATTTTCTTTTTACTCTAAATTTTTCCAAAAGTTGTCAAACAACTATATAAAGTCCTTAGAAATTTGAATATTTAAAAAAAAAACCGCCAAACATTTTATGGTTGCAAATTTAAGATTTAATAAGATTCACCAAGGTTTCTACACTTTAAGAAAATTATTGATCCTTAAAATTTTCCCTGAAAATGACATTAATTATTTCCAGCACAAAAATCTCAACACATTTATTTCCATCCCAAAAATGAACTCCAAAAATTAAGAGGTATTTATCACTATTTTTCTAAGGTTATGAAGTGAATAAGGAAATGGGGTTTTAGTATGCTTTGATTAAATACTTTGAAGGCATGAAACTTTAGGAGAGAGGTCAATTTAATAAAATGTTCATTTTTTCTTTAAGTTACTTGGGAATTATATTGCAAGAAAGTTAAATTAAGAGGCATTTATCACCTTTTTTTTTCTAATTTTAAGTGAATAAGGAAATGGGGTTTAAGTATACTTTAATTAAATACTTTGAAAGCATGAAACTTTAGGAGGGAGATCAATTTAAGAAGTGGTCATTTTTTTTCTTCGAATATTTGAAGTGAATTAGGAAATGATATAACATTATATTTAATTTAATACTTCCATGCATTGAAATTTAGAAACCTTTGATATAATGATTGATTTTGGGAATTTTGGAGTGAATAGGCAAATTGTATAATTTTATCCTTAATAAAAATGCACACAAATTGACTAGCTAGTATTTCAAGTTGAAGGAATTCAATTACTTATTAGTCCCTGCCTGCAGGCAGTGTAGGGACTATAGGAATTGATTTCTTACAAATCTATTACCATGGCACACTTTACAAAGCCTTTTAACCTAAGTTCTTTTGCAAAAAGTGTGTTCTGGCCAATAATATTATTTGGAGCTTTATTTGGCCTCAAATCGAGGCTTGGCAGACTTAAAGCCTGATATCAAGGCACCTGGAAGCATGCTGGCAGTGGCTTTGCTTCCGCTTGGCATAGTTAAATTAACATTTGATGGATTTGAGGCTTGGCACCTGATATCAAGGCACTTGGAGGCATGCTGGCAGTGGATTTGCTTATGCCTGTCATCATAATTGTGACTGTCGTTTCTATCTACTGTAGGTGCTGAAAGTTAATGGTTCATTACGCTTTTGGGTTCGAGGGAGAATTGAACGCCTAGAGTACAAGAAAGCCTTAGTACAATTCACAGGAACTTCAGCAGATGGTAAATCAGTTGGAGTTTTTATTTTATCATTCTTTTCTATTTTGTTTGTGCTATTGATTTTTATATCTGCTTGCCCATATTTTTCACAAAAATGCAAGAGGAATGGGTTGAATTAGATTTGAGAGTTGGTGGGAAAATTGATTCAAGAACATCAGAGGATATTACAACTAAGCAGAACTACTTTTTGCAAAAGATACGACCTTGTATAAATGGTGGTAATTTTCCAAAGGGGATATCAATGGAAACATACACTGAAGGTTCAAAACAAGTTCCTGTGAATGGAAAGCTGGTGGAAGCCTGGATAAGTAACATGTTTTTTCTTCTTCTTTTATTTGATATCTAGTTCTATTTCACTTCATTTGTTCCTTAAGGTGGAGTCGTGAGCCTAGGGTTTAGCTCCATATGTTTTCCCCACTCGGCCCTCCTGGCCGTAGTGTCTTTTCCTACCCTTGAACACGGCATTGAACTCCATTTGGAACTGGCTCTTTCATGTACTGGTTTAGTTGATGAATGGTTGAGATGTTTACAGTTTTTTTGGTGCCTTTACTCATCATACTTTTTGGTCTTTCTTATGCTAATTTTACTCATCATTCTCAATTTGTAATTTTGAGTGAACCCTTTACGCCCAGGTTAAATCTAATTCTGTACCTTTCAGTTGTTTAGTGCATTTTGTCTAGACGAATATATAGAAAATGATACTAATGGACCAACCCCCCGTGGGTTAAGCTGAAGCCTTCCTGCCAGGTTTCAAAGTTGGAATCCGCTCTCACAATCATGATAATGATCATGAAAAACGTTTACTAATTTCTGGATTTTAGGGGTACCTTTCACCCTTCTTATGTCTATGACAAGGAAAAATACCCACTGTGACCAAGCTCCCAACTCTCTCTTCTTCAAGATTCAAGGCCCTTCTTCATCCCAGGTAATGCAATCGACAAGTAATGACTGGTTCTACGTCTCTCTATCTATAGTCCTATAGAATGCAAATGCAAATAATGCTTCCTTTCCTAATCCTCCAATATTACAAAATAAATACAATATACATTTAGTTTCAGCAACAAAAGGATGATGCTTACATGTTCATTACTTGGTTTTAATTGCGCAGAGCCATTGAAGTACTGTATAGCAGTGAGCAATATAAATTACGGTTAAGAATCCATTGAAATGTATAGCAGGGACCATATTGGCTATTTTAGAGTCTTATGTTTCCCATGATATTTATTAGTGCGTTGTTAATGAATTGTTTGCTATGGGAGATAGGGTAAATCTCGCATCTTTTTTTTGGTAGAGATGGTAAATTTCATGGGACATGGCTATGGCCTTGGCGACCTCTTATTTTGGTCGGATTCCCTCCTCCCAGGGGCATTTCCCTTTCCGTGGGATCTTTTCAGGTTCTTGGTGCTCCAGATATTTCTGGCGACGTTCCTGCTCGCTCACATCCATTCAAATACATCGAAATATATGTTGAAAAAGGTCAGCACAATAGGCATAAATGTTGTACAAATTCAAAGATTGGGAATGAAAAATTGGAGGTAGGTAGACAAGGCAAGCACTCTTCTCCTATTCATATTTACCCTATCTTGCCTTTATTTAACTGTTACCTCCTCCAACCCACTTGCCTTCACCTTACGACTCACCTTTGGAATGAATGCATGCCTCAAACAACCAGCCTTACACTGGATTCCCATAGAGATGTTCCACCCTTACCGACAACATTAACTGGAATCATACTTGCTTAAATATGCTTGGTATCACTAGGACTATTTAGGCCGAGCTCCAAATACAATTGGATTAATTTATAAAGACTAGGTGCCATTATTAACATCTAGACAATGACTGAAGTAAGTGATGACGACGAGGATGGTATACAAAGGCGAACTATGTATATTTGTTAACTTCATAGTCTATCTAGTGCTAATTGTTGTTTCTAGCACAACAATATCATGAGTATTTTCTTCGTATGTTAATGTAAAAAACCTTTCTAAAGCTCCTTTGTTATCTTCACTAATCCTTTATGAAGCTCCTTCATTATTTTCACTGGACAAACTTATTCTAGTACCTTCATCTTATTTTAATATAATAGTATTTTCATCTAATAGTAATAGTATTTTCATTGCATTTGAGTTCACCGTGGCAGATTAACTTGATTTATCCTACCCAAGAATTTTCCAGTCTCAAGGTTGCTGATCTTGATGACACTACTCCAGTACCAGTACATGAATATTTATGCATGAAAACATATACATTGAATGACTGATTATGTATGTGGATATTTACAAAATATATATAACAAGTACACCATATGTGAAGGTATTATGCTTACATCCTTTGACTTCTTCAATGTCAGCTGGTTCTTCGTGTACATGCCGATTTGGACAGACTGCAATTATAGTATATTGATCTTTTGTAATATATACACTGTTGTAATCTAGACATACCCCGTGTAAAGGTGTGTCCTCATGTTGGAAAGCTCTGAAACATTTAGCATGAAGATCCATAATCCCATTTGATCTGGCCTTGAAAATTATATATCGAACCACCTTATTGCATAAGTGATTGGAGTAACTGTAGCCTTAACTTCAGACTCTAGTGCTAATTGTTGTTTCTAGCACAGAAATTGAGATATGGTAATTATCAGGTTGTCATTTGTTTCATTTTGAACGATTTGACCTGAGTGTTAAAATATGTCCATTACAAGTGGCATTTCATAACTTTACAAGTGGCATTACGTATAACCTACATTTCAGTTTTATGCCCGACTATGGAGTGAGAGATTCTTGAGGCTCAAAACAAAAGACACTAACCAACCTGCTAGAGACTAATAACCATCATGCCAGAGCCGACAACGTGGAAGATTAGTGGAAACCCTGGATAGTAATCAATTACAACTGCAAGAACTTTTATTTTGTAAATAAACATTGCCCCTTTTTGAGTTCATCTTTAGACGCCGAGAAAACAAATTACTATACCAGTACCAATATTACCCCAACCAATTGCTTTCACCCTGCACGCAGATCTATTTTATATAACTATTCTTCACCATGATCATATCGAGCGCCTTGAAATTCAACGCAAGGAGGGAGATTGTTATAGCTTAAAGGCTATGAGCAATTCAATTGGAGTGATCCTCGGTGACACATTCCAGTTTTGATCCGTTAATTGCACCGAGAGGCGCTCTACAACTCAATATGAGGGAGATCTTGTAACATGTGAGTGTTTGTCAAGTTTGTCGAGTAACAAAACAATACAAAGTAAACAAAAAAGAATAATGCAAAGTAAAAAGTAATAAATATTATATCAGCCATAAACAAAAAAGAATAATACAAAGTAAAAAGTAAATATGAGACTTAAACTAGAGACTTTAGAACTTAGGATTAGGTGGTAAATATTATGTTGGCCATAAACAAAAAATAATAATACAAAGTAAAAAGTAAATATGAGACTTAAACTAGAGACTTTAGAGCTTAGGATTAGGTGGTAAATATTATGTCATCCATAAACAAAAAAGAATAATATAAAGTAAAAAGTAAATATGAAACTTAAACTAGAGACTTTACTTTTTACTTTTAATACAAAGTAAAAAGTAAATATGAGACTTTAGAGTGTTTTCGAGTAACAAAATAATACAAAGTAAACAAAAAAGAATATTACAAAGTAAAAAGTAATAAATATTATGTGGCCCATAAACAAAAAAGAATAATACAAAGTAAAAAGTAAATATGAGACTTAAACTAGAGACTTAAACTAGAGACTTTAGAGTTTAGGATTAGGTGGCCCGGGTATTGCACTCAATGAGCTATTCAAGGAGAGGTTTGCATCTCGTGAAATTTGATCCCTCTCGGCGCTTGATAGAGGCTAGGATTTGGATCTAGGCTGGTTTTTAATAGGTTAAGGTTGATGCTCATAGTGTCTTAGTTGTTTATGACGTTATAATATCACCTTTATAACATTTCACTATTTGAATATGGTTTAATAAGGATTTAACTTTATTAAAAAAATTCAATATTTGAATATGGTTTAATAAGGATTTAACTTTATTAAAAAAAAAGCTAAGGTTGATGCTCATAGTGTCTTAATTGTTTATGACGTTATAATATCACTTTTATAACATTATTTGAATATGGTTTAAGAAAAGCTCTTTCAACCTCTGGATTTTTATTTTTTATTTTTTATTTTCTTGAATTCATCATTTCAAATTAAGGACACTATGAGGTTGCTCATTCGAACTCGCCCAAAAAGAAACACAAACACACTAAAGTATTATGTGTTTATAGAAAAATATAGAACAAAACTCTTTTTATTTGATTTATTTTCCTTACAATGAGGAAGGTAGAGTTTTGTGTTGAGAAGGTATGCTATTATGAGAGGAATCTTTTATTGTAAAGATTAAATAAGAAAATTTGAATCTTATTTCTTTCCCAAATGCAATGTAATGAATGTAGATTTCAAAGGATACACAGTCCATGATTGTATATTATAGGGTTGACACCTACGATTTTTTTTTTTCCAAAGAAAAAAAGCTTAATTCTATTCATCCAAGGAGATCAGAATTACAATCTGTATTCACTGTATCAGTGAATTATCAAAAAATTCCATACATATGGATCAGTTGATGAGACTCCATCGTCTACTATCACGAAGCAAAATATGTTGCATTCCTAATTTACCAAACTTATCTGTTTCTGTCCCAACGGACTTACATGTTCATACATCTTCAAAAAATATTATAAAAATATAACCTTCATGCCGATTATGAGAATCAGCACTAAAACCATAAAACATAAAAACTGTGTTTTTCATATATATACTATCATTAAATGCTGGCTAATCGGTAAATGGTCTGAGTGTGAACTCAGTTCTTTGGCCCTCCATCTCTTCGACTACTCTCCAGGTACCGAAGTCCATATTCTGCCCATCTTTGGAAGCCTGGTCCGCTTTTTGGTTACTCTCCCTGTACACATGCCGGCATATAAGTGTGTCAAAGGATTGTTTTAGTATCTGGATAGTGTGTAGAATATTTGCAAGTCTGAGAACTCTGCAAGCTTGTGTTTTATTGATCCAATTGACGGCATTCATGGAATCACCATATATCGCCAGCCTAGAGATACCCCTATCAGCAGCAAAGATGAGTAACAGCTTTAAACTCATGACTTCTGCATAATTGTTGGTTCCCATTCCAAGCCCCATAATGATAGTATAGAAGTGTGAATTGGAAAGATAAAGGACAGCACCCCCTCCGCAAATCTCATTGCCAGCTGCTCCATCAAAAAACCCCCATGGGTAAGATCTGTCAATAGCCACTTCCATATTACGTCTCGGATGAGCTGTCCTGAGATGATCGGGGAAAGCAAGATACCGACCCACCGCCATTGTGCAGATAATAGCCGGATTGCAAGTTTTTTCCTGAAAGATAGCCCCGTTCCGAGCCAGCCAAATCCCCCAGATGATCAGCAGTGGTAGGATCTTTAGTTTCTTATTGTTATTTGTCCACCTCCACCAGCTCTCCCATGCAACAGCCACAGTGGTTCCTTCCCATCTGCAAGCAACACCTACCAACCGAGTGCATTCATGCCATACAGCCATCGTGAACGGGCACGTGATGAAGAGATGTGATACAGTTTCCATATCCATTTTACATAGGACACACCAGCCCGGTCCCTGAAAATTTCTTTTCTGTAGGATATCCCAGGTCGGGACCCGATTCTCCAAGGAACACCACATGAAAAGTCTGTTCTTTGAAGGGCATTTCAGCTTCCACAGAGATCTCCACCACCAGACCTCATCCCGATCAACTGCTCCTGCACTTAGCACCTGATATCCCATCTTAGGTGTATAAATCCCCGCGGGATCCAGCTCCAAGTCAATACATCCTCCTGGTTCGAGAGGTGAATACAGGCCCGATTCAGACCACGGATATATTCATTCAGGAATACAGCCTCCCGGTCCCCCAAGCCCAAACTATCCGCAGATTTCCAATGTTGTATCCACGGGTCATCAGGTCGCTGCACCGCCAGTTGATTTAGAGTGTGAATACCCCTAACTTCCAGAGAGTTCACAACAAACTCGGGTAATAATGTGACTGTTCACTCCCGATCCATGGATCTCTACCGACTCTCACCAGTTCGCCATTACCCACATTCCACGCCAGATAATTCTCCACCAGTGTAAAGGACTTTACCACTGCCTTCCAAATCACAGAACCACCGATATGAGATTTTCGGGGACTCCTAATCCATTCATCCAGGTTAGTGTCAGATAGATATTTCCCAATAATAACCCTGGTCCATAAGCTGTTTGTCTTGAGAAGTCTCCATCCACCCTTAGCTGCCAGCGCCTGTGCAAACAGAAAAATGTTTTTTAATCCCCAACCCCCAAGCCCTTTAGGGACAACAATCCGCTTCCAATTGACCCATGGGGTGACCTGACCTTCCTTCTTACCACTCCACAAGAATCTAAAGCATAACCGCCTGATATGTTCAAGGATTCCTTTAGGTATCCAGGACAGAGACATCCAATAGACAGGTATGGCTTCTAGAACGGCCTTTACCAAGACCAGTCTGCCCGCTCTCGACATCCACTTGTGACTCCATACATTCAGTCGTTTCTCCACCTTACCGATTAGCCACCGCCAATCCTTCTTAAGGTATGTATTGGCTTTTAGAGAGAATCCCAGGTATTTCAATCCCTCATCGAGAGTAGATAATTTAAAAGGGAAGTTTTCAACAAGTGCCCGTTCCTCTCCCGGTCGGAGCAGATGAGTAGTAAGAGTGGACTTTTCAGCATTTATCTCCATCCCCGTCGCCCTTGAAAAAGTTCCAGGACCTCCTTCAAATGCCGAGTATCCCCTTCGATCACCAGAACAGAATATGATAATGTCGTCCCACAAATAATAAGTGAGTGACAAATAACTGCTCCCCAATGCCAATGCCATTAAACCGCCCCTGTAAATTTTCAGCAATGATAGCCCTGCTAAGGCCTTCTGCCACCAGCAAAAAGAGTAGCGGGGGAAAGAGGGCATCCCTGTCTAAGACCTCTTTCCGCATGAAAAAAGAAGTGGCAGCTCCATTCAATAACACAGAGAAAGAGACAGTAGTTATACAGGACATGATCCATCTAATAAAAATTGATACCAAAACCCAAATGTGTTAGAAGGAGCCGGATATAAATCCAACTCACCTTGTTGTATGCTTTGGATAAATCAATTTTTAGAATAGCTCCTCTGATGTGTCTAGTCTTCATACTGTGTAGTCCTTCCTGTGGTTGACACCTACGATACCATATCAGAGTGTTCAATTTTAAATATTTACGGTGTCTCTCTATTGCATATTTCGAGTTACAAGATATTAGTAATTCTGGCCCTGGTGATTGTGGCATTGGTACTAATTGCAATACCGCTTAGGTTCTTCAATTTGAGAGTACAAAAGAAATAACTAGATCAATCATCATAATTCCCGACTCTAAAGATGAATGCTTTGAAGAGAGTTCTCTTCCTGGCTTGCATGGAAAAAATAATTTATCTGGAAGCAGTGGTAATATCACAATGAAAGAGGAGATATCTCACGATGATGGTAGATATTATACTTTGCATGAAACTGAGGGTGGTTGTGTGAAAAAGACATTGTTTGTTTGTTTGTTTGTAGATCTTAAATGCAGCGACAATGTTTGTTTGTTTGTTTGTAGATCTTAATGCAGCGACAATGTTTGTTTTACCATGTGATCTATATTTCACAAAAAATATTGTAGAGTAAACGAAGGACTTGGTAATTTTGCTTTTAGTTTTGGCAGGGACTAGAAGTTCTACTTCCATCTACCTTGTTTACATATAAATATCTTCAAATAGTTTCAAATAGTTTCACACTATCTTACAAAAGATCTGAGAAGCATAATAAAAAATTATGAAGTACATAGAAAAGTGAATTAAATATTTTGAAGGCATGAAATTTAGGAGGAAGGGAATTTAAGAAGTGTTCTTTTTTTGTTTTTGAATGTTCTGAAGTGAATTCGTAAATGGGATAACAATATGCTATAATCAAATACGTCCATGCATTGAAACTTAGGAAGCCTTGGGAATATTGGAGTTAAAAGGAAAATGGTTTAATTTTATTCTTAATATAGTGGATAACTTTGTTTTTTTTTTCCCTGGAAAACAAATATAATTTCATTGATAGTAAAAAAAATACATTTTATATATTATTTGATCATGTCATCTAATCCTTCATCAGGATCTTTCATGACTATATCTCGAGAAAAACAATGTTTCTCTCTTTTATACAATACACACAATCCTGAAAATTATACATAAAAATCATAGAAAAATTCCCCATGAGGAATCACCGTAGTATCCCATAAAGTCATCTATCAATTCTATGATATCGCATTACAATCCCAATTATCATTCTTAAAATACAATACAAATTGATTCTTGTATTCACAATGGAGGACCATAACTCAAATTATCCATCATAAGTTCTCATATATTATCCTACAAATCTATCTCAAAGAAGTTGGAGAAATAAAAATGAAACAACTACCCCTTAACATATGTTTAGAGAAAAAGAGTATGATCATATTTGGAGGATTGGCCATCCTCACTAACCCAAATGTTCCAATGGCCAACCACCAATGAAAGGGTTGCCTCAGACAGTCAATCCACCATAACATTTGTTTCCTTGCAAACATGATGAAAATAAATATGATTAAAAAAACAACTATGCATGATTGGATTTCCTCAATGACATGCCTTAGAAGAAATATTTTCAAAGCAAAAATCCCTTGCATCCTATTAATCCCCACTTGAGAATCATCAAATATTGAATCTTTGAAATGCCATTTTTTACAGCTGAAACCTAGATTAATTTCAAAGCAAAGAGTTCTGCATAGTTATTTCAACCATAGTGTAAACTCGCTTTAAATTTTAGCAGGAGAGTCCCGTGTATAATATTCCACCAATGCCACTAACTTGAGGACCACCTTGATCAAGTCCATTGAAATATGCCTATGCTTTAGTTTTGTTGATTTCTCTCTACAATAATAGTTCTCAATGGTTTTGAATGTTTTATTAGTTTGAAATACATGAGAATATTCAATCCTTGAGAAGCAACTTGAATGGTTGGAATACACTTGTTTTCAACCAAGGTATGGTTCTAACCAACGAAATACCCTAAACAATAATCAAAGGCACAAATTTTGTACCTTGATAAGCAACTTGAATGGCTGGAATCATTAGAGGAATTTTGAGGTAAAAATGGGCCTCGAAACAAAAAATGTACTATCAAAATCAACCCTATAAGAACCAAAATGATTCAATGATGACAACATATGTCAACCACAAGGGTAAATAGTTTTGGAGGGAAAGGGAAAAACTACTTTTTTGTATCATATTTTCAAGTTATCTCATTGTAGGTTGACACAAATTTCGAGTGTGAGCACTCGTTGGATGCATAACTGAATTCCACATCTAACGAGTACCCACTCAGCATACACTAAGTTGAAAATATGATAGAAAAACTATTTTTTTCCTTTCCTTAAAATTTTTATAACTCTTATTTTATTTTTTAACTAATATTCTACCATTTTCCTTCGGAGGCTCATTTTAGACCTCAAAATTGCTCTAATGATGCTTGTTTTCAAACAAGGTATGATTCTAACCAACAAAATACCCCAAGAAATAATGAGAGGCAAAACTTTGAAATTATTCACATTGTGATGATCATTACAAAGCTTAAGACATTCCTCCATTTTCTAAAACCCCCAAATATCCTTCAGACCAGATAGAGACCGCACCTCCTCCTAAATCTGCGTAGTATAGGGACAAAATACCAATAAATGTTGTATAGCCTCCTCATCAGTTTTGCAAATAGAACACCTACCTCGACTATACCAACATCTGTTTTGCAAATTATCCCATGTGAAGACCTTGTTTCAAATAATTGATGGCATAAATATCCTAGCCTTAAGTGGAGATTCCCTTGATCTCTCAAAAGTGAAATTTTGAATTTGTATTATATTAATGGGATAGCTCCATGGGGATGAAACCCATAACAATATTCTGGTGAATAACACCTTCAATAATCCCATGTCCTTGATCTATGGCTAACCTTCTCTTCACAACTGGTCTTGGATTAATTTGGAAGAAAATTGAGCTGGTGGTTTTGCTACATATTTTTTAGTTTGATTTTGAGCTAGCTTATTAACTATATTCTTATTAGGTAGTAACCATTTCCTCACTGTTGCATGGATAATGTGCCATTTAGGATTTTTTATCATCATGATTCATATGCATATGATTTTTCTCATAGAAATTCTAGTGACCTGGGACAATCCAAATACCATCCTCTAATCAAGGGGGGGTGGGCTTAGTTCACCTTTGCATTTCTTGAAGATAAGTCGATCCCTACCCATGTTGTGTATTCCCTAGGTGCTTTGTGTAGAATTTGGAATTTCACAAATATCAAGGGTGTTGTCTATCAGGAACTTGGCTATGGATGAACTTCATTAAAGGTCACAAATATGTTCCCAAAGCTAAATCCCTTTTGTGTGCATAAGAGTAGGAAAAATTACCATAATTTTGAATCTGAAAATGTCTAAGTATTTTATTTTTCATTAATATGAAAGCTAATACAAATTCCAATAATATATTGTTTCAAATGATATATAATACTACTTATTACAAAACACCATAGATTCTAGATCCTCAACAAGTCTACTAGTTGTTTGTTGTGAAATTCTACAAAAAACAAGCAAAATGAGTGTTTTCTTTCCTAGGTAATTTATACACAAATGATCAAGTGTGACTTGTGAGATGTGTAAGTCCAACTTGCTGAGTAAATCTAACTTGTATTTGATTGTGAGTTCAAGTTGGATTCAAAAGAGGTGACTTGCCTTGGTTTTCTTAAAGAACAACATTGACTAAGACTTGGAAGAGTTTGGTATCACTGAGAGTAGGGTGTCTTCTTGGATTTTAAATTGCAAGATTGCTTGTTCAACATCTAACCATTTTTTCTAGATTGAATTTTGGATGCCTCTAAGGCTATTGCTTCGATTTTGTGAAGTGTTTCAATCTATTTCCTAGCATCTAGCTAAATTTGTTAGTATTATTGTTGTAATATTTCTAGTGTGCTTCTAAGCCTGGTATTTTAATTTGTAGTTTTTGAGTTGCAAGGATGGGTCTTAATGCCGCAGACATGTAATTGTTAGGGGAAGAAACCCAAGCATTAGACCTTAGGGCCTTAGATAAACATCCTAGGTCCTAAAACATGCTTTTATGGATCATGAAACATGCACACGGTCCAAAACCACCACACAAGACCTGTACAGGAAATGTTTGGTCTAGATATGTTGTATGCACACCATTGTGATATTTAACCCCTAGGTATGGTTGTTTGGGCCCTTATCATGGTCCGTCAAGAGGAACTACAATGTCTTAGGGCCAAAAATATTCTTTTAATGCTCATATACCATGCAGAGAGACAAAACCAATACATATGCTATGTAAAGTGAATATTTGGCGAATACAGGTTGTATGGGAATCATTATAGGACTATATTCAACATTTTTACTCGTGCACATAAGCTATGCACATGAAGAAGGGGAAGGTCAAGTAATCGCTAAGTGATCCCCTAAAGAACTGGAGAGAGATACCATCAATACATTTTTTCACCAAATAATTGAATTAAGACTTCCATGTCTTGGTAAAATGTTACCAAGATGGTGATTCTAAAAATGCAAACTGAACCTTTCACTTTTAGGTGGTAACAATGGATAATTATGGATACATTAAAGGTAAGTAGAGGTTTATTAATGGTAATTTGGGGGTAATTCATGGTCAACTAGGGAGTAATTAGGGGACTTTCATGAGTAATTATTAGGTAATTAGTGGTAATTAAGGGGTCAACTATATGGAGTAATTAGGGGTCAATTATGGAATTGTTATGGCTTAACTAGGGGTAATAAATGGTAATTATGGGTAAGTAGGAGTTATTTAAGCCTAAGGAGATAGCTCAATCGATTGTTTTCCAATGATGTTGGGCATTTGGCTAGTTGCATGGAGAAATGTACCCATTTAGAATCCCCTAAGTGAGGTGCACTATTTTACACCAAGTTTACTAGGGTATAATATACCATCTATGAATGTTTCTAAGTATCCCTTAGGTTTCTCGGTGATTTTTTTCTTGGGAAAAAGTAGGAGTCATTTTGGGGTAATCAAGGGTTAATTAGTAGTAATTAGGTGTTATTTGTGGGGTAGTTGGTGGTAAGGTAGGGGTAATTAGGGTCATTAAGGGGCTAATCTATGGTGATTAAGGGTTAAAATGGGGGGAAATAGGGGTCATTATCAGGAATTAACGGTTAATAGATGGAAATTAGGGGTAAATTATGGGGTAATTAGTGGTAAATAGGGGTAAATTATTGGGTATTAAGGGTCATTTAAGGGTGATGAACAAGATATTTGGTGATGATTAGTGACTGCCATAATTAGGTTAGGAGATTTGGTGATAGTCAATGATCATTGTTGTTATTGTGAGAATGTTTTTGGTGACAAGAATTAAGGCATTGCCACTAAGTTTAGTTAGAAAAGAAGGAAATGTAATAGGATTAGAAAGATTATCACTACTTTAGTTTCCAAAGCATGAATTAGTGATGGTATTAAATGATATGTCATTGTTTTAGTCACTAAAGCCACTTATGATGATGGCCCTTTCATGGTTGTTGCCAAAGCTAGTTTTAGTGATGGTCCCTTTAATGATCATCACCATAAGAGGCTTTGGAGATAGTTATTGCAGGCTTGTCATAGGCCTGTTCGCTACCAATGTCAATTTTTGTTGTAATGGAGAGGAAAGGCCCAAATGTTTTTTTTGTCTCATTTCCATGAACAACACCGACAAACCAAAATGGAAAACCCCCTCTAAGGGGTCTTTGGATTCAAATTTTGATATGGATTCCATTAGGAGGTTTTACACATTGAATATTGCATTATAGGACCTTAAACATGGTCAAGGAAGGAAAGCAAGCACCTCAAAATATTTTTGAATCTTCTTAGGCTCAATATCCTTGAATGAGTTCTCAAACCAACACATGGGTCCTTTGTAAGATTTATTTGCAAGCCTTTAAGTGGGTATAAGTGCCATGAGTAGGTTTTGTTCAATGGATACTGATCTAGAAACGTAAATATGGTTAAGGGGTTAAATAAGGGACTTAATCCCTAATCGAACCTTCTTGAGCTCAAGTCACCCATGAACACAATTTAGACATAAAAACACAGGTCTTCACTAGGGGTTCTTTTCCTTAGAAGTTATATATGGGTTCCATTAATATGTTTTTTGCACTGCAAATGGGTCTCGAGGCCTTGACCATGTTCATGGTAAGGAAAGAACAACAACCTCAAGCCCTAAACATAGCTTCTCAAGCTTAAGCACCATGAACACATCCTCGAACCACCACGCATTAGCATGTATGGTTTGTGGGGCTTAATCATCATTAAATATGGGAATCCAGTGTATTAGGATCTTATTGAAGCTTCTTGATATGAATATCCTTGAATAAGTACTTGAACCATCATGCATCAACTTTATAGGGGGTATTTGGCCTCCGACTGGGATACAACTATCATGAGTAGCTTATCTGCACTAGAAATGTGTGTTGAGGCATGGACATGGTTATGGGGGGGGGAAATGATCTTAAAACCTAATTAAACCTTCTTGAGCTCAAGCACCATGAAAAAAACCAAGAAAAAATGACACAAGCCTTCTCCAAAGGGGTCTTTCACATCTAAGTTGAATGTGAGTGCCATTATGAGGTCTTACACACCATGAATGGTTCTTACGTCTGTGACCATAGTAAAGGGATGGAAACAAGATATTATGGCACTAAACCTTGCTTCTTGGGTTCAAGAGCCATGGACGAGTCTTGAAACTACCACATTAGACCTATAATGGTTATCAAATGCCTCATGTGTGTCGTGGGGTGCCATGATTAGATTAGTTGTGCACTAAGAACGGGTTTATAGGCCTAACCAATGTCACGTGAGGAAAAAAAGACCTTGTGCCCTAAATGATTCTCCTTAATCTCAATTTCCATGAAAAAACACATAAAATCCACTAAACGTTGCATCTCTTGAGCATCTTTTGACTATGAGTGTTTTTTCCATGGTACATTATGCTATTTTCATAACATTGATGGGTTTTTGCATCTTGACAATGGTTATAAAAGTATAACAAGTGTCTTGGACATTTAAAAAATCTTCTTTGGTTCAATCCATGGAATATGCATTCACACACCACATAGGACCTTTTTATGGTACCTTTGGCCTCTAATTAGGATAAAGTTGCCATTAATTGATTTTGGGTAATAGTGATCGGTTGAGGGTCCTAGATCAGGGTTGAAAAAGAAAATAAAGGAATTTCATAGGAAAATAGACCTTATGGGACTCACGCATTGTGAAAAAGGCCTCTAACCATGAAACATGCCCTCTCAATGGGATCAACCCCAGGTGGTATTCCAAAATCCATTAGGTGGTTTTGCACAAAGTAGATGGGCCTAGGGGATTTGATGAGAGGAAATAGTCCTAATGATAAAGAATTCCTTTTGAAACATGTAGCAACAACAACAACTACAAGCTCCTACAATTCCTTTACCATTACATCCACATCTACCACCAACACCTCGAACACCATTACTACAACATCCTCAAATAGGAATGCCTTCTTTGATTCCTGATTCAATTCCATCATCAATACCTAATGTAATCGTGTCGTCAGATTCTATGCTTCCAAGACTAGAACTGTTGGCTTGGTTTTGCAACCAAGCTTAGTGCAATGGGCACCTATCAACAAGTGATAGCAGTTTGAATAGAAATAAATAACAAACTAATTTAAACTACATTAATCATGGATCTATGTGAAATAGATAAGCAAACAATGGAAATATTATTGAAAGCAAAACAATTGACAATATGTAAAAAATGATTTTGTATTAAGAATAGGGGCAAGCAAGTGCTTGCAATGGTGATACCTCCAAATGGTGAAGATTGTTGAGCCACTTCCAAGGTGAGTAGCTCCAAGCTCCAAAGGTCTCTTCTCCAAGATAGCTACAATGGTCAAAAGCTCATGGGAGATTTTGACAGCACGAGGATAGGATGATGGATGGGATGGAAAGTGAGGAGCCCCTACCACCTTTTTATAGTTTTTGGTGGTGGGGAATACCATTATGGTTTTGAGGAAACCAATGGTATTGACCAACATGGTTTCGGTACCTTTTCCCTCCTTTTTCCTTTTTTGAATATTTTGAATATTTTTATTTCCCTTTTTAATATTTTTGGGAATTTTGGACCCTTTTTGAGGGTTTTTTATGCTTTTTGAGGAAAAATATTCATTTTGAGTGGAAAAAAGGGGTGTATTTAAGGTCTTTTGGTGACTTTTGATGGCTTTAGGGGCTCAAATGGTGAAAAAGTGGACAAATGGGTCAATGTGAATAAGGAAATGAGCTGGTGAGCACTTTTTGGGTGTTAATAGATTGCCCCCTGATGTGTGAGGGCAGGGGAGCTCATTGTATGGCCGATAGACATCATAGTTTTTTTGTCGTTTTTCTGGGGGTTTGGGAAGAGAAGAGACCGATTGGAGACTGGATCCACGGCCCTTGGAAGCTGCAAAATAAACAATATTACATGGCCTCAATATGAATGAGGAATAATCTTTGATAATGGACGAGGCGGGCATACCCATGCTCGTATCAAGACATATACTAAACAATTAGTCCCAAGAAAGGGGACCTGAAAAATACATAAGAAATCTACTAGTACATCATAATTGTCCAGAGGGAACATCATTTTGGGATGTACTCATGATCATAACATGACTGATCTCAATAACTGATACACTGGAATAAAGCATCAATCGTTTTGAATAAGGTCTCAGAAGGGTTGATGAACTGCTGAAGCTGAAGGTGTCCAACATCTGTAGGGACTCAATGACTGTGAGCAATATCTGGGAAGTATATGTAACTGTATACTCGAGGGAGTATAAAATTGAGGTACATCTGAATACTGTCGCCATGCGCAACCCGGATATCTATAGAAAAAATGTAACTGGTTGTATCCATAGGTAGACTCTCAAATGTGGAAGAGTCGGGTGGTATCCAGGGTCTTGAACAAATAACTGAACGGACCAATACCCTGTGCGAGTCTCAACGATGCGATCCAGGTGTTGAAGTCGAGCATGTGAGAAACAACCATTTGGAGAGGCACTGAGGACTCTTCTCGAAATGATTCGTAGGCACTCATCGTAAATGGTGATGAGTCCAAGACACAGGGACCTCTAGGTCTATCCTCTGGAATAAATTTGGTTGTCGTCGACAGAGGGAGACCAACAACTAACAAGGCAATGATGTTTTCTTGATAGGAGCGCGAGGTGTAGAATTGAAGTGTGGTAGTACTGATGGTAGGACTGACATACTTGTGGGGATGGGAAGTAACTGGGGTCATATAGTGGGTAGACTCAAACTTCCTTTGTTCAGAGCATGATGACATGGTTGACCTGGCACCGTAGGGAACTGACTTGGAGGTGCGGGGATCATAGCTTTTAAGGACTGAAGGGTATGTATTAACTGAGGGGACGAGCTGATGGGTGCTGTCGAGGGATTCTCAGGGTGACATACTGCAGAATACTCTGAACAAAGGCGACCAAAATGAGGGAGCTGCCATATGAGTAGACGTGATCTGTTGTGGCTCCAAGAAGCACCATTGGGTCCTTCTTCGTAGTTTTAATGAGCTCCAAGAAGGGATAAAAGTGTGCTCTGAAATGGTACTGTCCTGTGGATTTTGTGAGCCCAGGATTGTTCGTGCTCATGGGTGCTTTCATTTTTAAGGAGTCTGAAAACGATAAGAAGACTTTGTAGTGGTTGTGAGTACCGTCCTGTTGGTTTTTACGAGCCCAGGATGGTGATTGCTCATGGTCGCTTTCATGTTTAGAGAGTCTGAAAGCGGTAAGGGGACTCCATTGGTGTTCTTTTTCGTAAGTTAGTCTCCAAGGCCCGAAAAAGCATAAAATGATGCAAATGGGGAACTCTTCTAGCCGATGTGACTAGAGTATTCCTTTTTCGTAATTAGTCTACAAGGTCCGGAAAAGGGGCAAACTTATACCAGGTAGACGCCCTTTCAGATATGTTTAGCGAGCATGAAAGGAAGCAAGGTTGCTCGGCGATCTTTTCATTGTTTTAGGAGTCAAAAAAGAGCTTAACAGAAACTCCCTAAGTGCCTTTTTCGTAAAAGGGATTGCTCGGCCTGAAAAATGGGTAAAATTATACCGAACAAAACAAAGGGGTTGATGAGAGCGAGAAAAGGTCTCAATCATCATCCTGTGTGTGGAATACTGAATCCGGTGACATAAAGATTGTCAAAAAAGGGGCAACAACCAATGTGGCGCGTAAACCGAGGTGATGAGTGGCATTTTGAAAAAGTGCCCAAAACATTATGGGGTGAGATTGAGAAATGACCTCAAGCATCATCACGAGTGTGGAAAACTGAATCCGGCGATATAAGACTCGTTAAAAAATGGAGAACGACCAATGTGGCACGTAAATCGAGGTGACGAGGGGGCATGGGAAAATGCCCAAAAAATCTGAGCGTGAGAGCGAGAAATGATCTCAAGCATCATCACGAGCGCGGAAAACTGAATCCAGGGATATAAGACTTGTAAAAAACGGACGACGACCGATGTGGTACGCAAACCGAGGCGATAAGTGGCATTTTGAAAAAATGCCCAAAAATTATGGGTGTGAGAGCGAGAAATGGTCTCAAGCATCATCACGGGCATGGAAATATGAATCCTGCGGTGCAAATGGTGCGAAAAATGGAGGTCATAAGGACTCCGGAATGGTCAAAGGAAATAACTAGGTTAAAAAATGGCTACAAATGAGGGTGACCCCACCAAGCCAAGGATGTAGTGGTGGGGAGAAATGATGACCCGCGGGGGCGAAATACTATATGTATCAAATCAACTCAAATATACAAGTGACACGTGACCTAAAAAATGGTTGAGATCACGAATGTGAAAAAGTGAGCAGGGTTAATGACCTGCCCCCATATGATGTGCATGGGGTTTGTGATTGTGGATCACATATGTGTTGGTTTGAACGATGGGCTCATTGAGGTGTTGAGATAGAGGTGATGGGGTAGGGTCAAAATGATTGATCATGCCCCCTATCCTAGGTTCGAGGTAATCTATTATGTTCCCGAACTCAGAGGTGTCAATGCGGTGCATATGCTGTCTTAGAGAGGGATCAAGAGGGCATTTACAAACTATTGGAGGGGGGGTTGTACCATGAGGCTGTGGGCCGTGGTGGCGTACTGAAGTGATGATATGATGATGGGGGATTCCACTTGTGGGGTGGATGCCCCCAGTATCTCCGACGAGAATCACGATGATGATGAGTAGGCAAGGTTTTGGGCCTGCCCCCATGTTGTGGACATGTGGTTTCCTCGTCGATTTGAAAGAGTTGAAAATGTTTGTCAAAGGGATCAATGGAAGGGGCCGACTGGACAGAGGGGTATCCAGTGGAAACCGTGTAAATGGTGTTAATTTCTTCCAAGGAGGAAGATGGTGGGGGATGAATTTCCTCAATTTTAGGAGGGGATATCTCTAGGTCGGCATTATTCAATTCGTATAAGGCTGCTCTATAATATGGGAGATCAGGGCAATGGTGTGAATAATGGCCATAAATGCCGCATATTGCACAAGGATGGTTTGTGCGCAATGATTTATCACGAGGTTGAGGGGGGAGTTCTAGTTTGACTACTGGAACGTTGGTGTCGTCATCCAACATATTCATGTGTTCTTGAAGTGCTGGTAATTATGGACATTGATGGGTGGCATGGCCTATGTTGTTGCACAAAGAGCACTTGGGGGGTATGCGGTTTGTTGGGGGATTCTTCGCCAACTTGGGGATCGCTGGGGGGGTGTGAGTTGTGGGTCCAGTGGTGTAGGCTTGTGGACCTCTGCCCCCAGTGTTTCGAAGTGGTGGGGGATTATAATTGGATGTTGATGCGGTGGCCGCTGTTGGAGGTGGTCGATTCTGGATGTTTGCTACACTAGGGGGTGGATGGTTAGAAGTATTGATGGGTTGCACCGGTTGTAAAATGACATTCGGTGTCAAAGGAGAGGTTGGGGTAGGTAGGTACCACACAGGTAGTCCTAATGTTAATCTTGGGAGATTAAGTGTAGCCATGACTGGTGTGCTGATGGCGCCTAAAGGGGGAAATAAAAATGGGATAGTATGAATTGGTGTGGCTCCTAGGTGAGTTGGCACTGAGGGTGGTTGCTGGAGTAAAGGGGGTTGTTGGTTTGGTACTTGTGTGTTATGCGAGAGGGTGCACAAATTAGATATCTCGGTTATCTTCAAAGGGGGTTGGATGGATTGGAATGTGGAAGTCATAGGTGATTCCGAGTATAATTCGGGTCTGACTGTGGAGACAAACGATGTAGGTGCATTCTGAACTGGTTGTTCAATCATAGGGAGAACATTTGTAGGTGCAATGGGAGCGTATGGGTTTCGACGTGTTTGGAGATTCATGTCGGACGATGACATCATAAGGAGATGATGAGTATTTGAATCCATTGGTTGGTTTGTGTGTGCAGCATATGTGATTTGTTGTTTTGGTGTTGTGGTTCCTTGAGGAGGATCCAACAGATGAGTGTTCACCACTCCTTGTGTGGGAAATGGATTCTGCAACACCATGGGTTGTGGTCGAGGAGGTGGCACTGGTTGTGCCGCGTGCCCTTGGCGTTGGGCGTCATCAGACCACAGTTGGCGTGCTCACCCCAAATGGGGGCAAGTGTGTGTATAATGGCCGTATACCCCGCATATGGAACATGGGTGGTTTGTTCGTAAATTGGGGTTCTTACCCTGTTTCGGTGGTCGATCAGGGTTTTGGTTGGCGGGGGTAGCGTTGTTGTTGTTTTGATGTTGGGGCTGATTGTGTTGTGTGTACACTTGCCCTTGAGCAGTGGGAGGATTTGGGGGTGCCGCAGGTGCGAGAGAAGGTTGCGGTGGATAATAAGCTGGTTGGAGGTGGTCCAGTTCCCAGCTGGGGTTGTTGGTAACCCTGAGCTATTGGAGGTGTTGGGTTAGCTGTTGTAGCTTGCTGTGGGTAATACATTGGTTGTGCCGAGAAATGAATTGGGTTCTGGGTGGCCAGTTGGTTATAGTATGTGGGTGGTACATATGTCGATGGCGCTTGCCCATAGCAATATTGTGGACAAGAGGGTCCATGAGTGTGATGAGTCTGATTCGTTGGAGCGTACGAAGTTGTCGCTCCAGAATTAGATGTAGACCTAGAGAGGTCTGGGGCATTTATGGTGCTCACCATGATAAAAGGTTTAATTTGCGGTGTGACTTGGCCAATAATACCATCAACGGCATGTGATGCCCCCGGCGCGTCACCACGTGAAGAATCGCCTCGTGGGGCGTCTGGTATGATGGTGTAAAGATAGCCTGATTGGGCATAAATCAGGTCAAATTGCTGAGCTTTTAGGATAGCTTCTTCCTCGGACTGGGGTCGTTCGGAAGCTACGTCTTTTGCTATGAGGGGTAGGAGTGATTTAAGAAACTAGTCCAAAAATATACGGTCATCCAGTTTAATCTTACAGAGGCTATGATGCTTGTGCCACTCATGGATGTGGTCTGTGATGTGGGTAGCTGTGTTTTGTTTGCAAGACAACAGTATTTCAACTCCTGCATCGTAACGTACAGGTAGCTGAAAAAACTGAAGGAAAGTGGAGGCGAGAGACGTAAAAGTATGGTGGGTCCCATGTGGTTGTTCGATGTACCACTTGGCTGCAGAGCCAGTGAACGTTCGTTGCAACAGTCTTAGACGAATGGAGTCATCCAATATGGAGTTAGATGAACACCATAGGTGAAAAGACATTATGTGGTTTTGAGGGTCCTCCCCAGGTTTTCCTTCAAACTTGGGTATGTCCGAGGGGAGCTTTGTAGGCATGGGTGGCCATGTAGGGTGGTGCCTGATAGGATTGTTGGTTAACTTGGCTAAGTCTGGTAAGTTCAGACTTGCCATGTAAGGTAAACTAGCAGATGGGTGTGGCGTAGTGACTGTGACATAACTATTCATGGTGGCATTATGTAGTGCTCTAGTAGCCCCTAAGGGTATGCTAGGTATTGAAGGTATGTGTCCTCCAACTGATGTGGTTTGGTATGGACCAACGTTTCCAAGTGCAACATGGGTTACACCGGGGTTAGGAACAGTGCAAGGAATTCCTAGGATCTGGGCTGTGGTAATGACAGGTGGTGTGATTCCTATGTTTGGCATACCCATAATAGGAGGTAGTCCCGTGTTGGGCATACCTAAAGGTGGAGTGTCCCCCATATTAGGCATGCCTAGAGGGGTTGTGTAATGTCCCCTTCTCCCATTAAATGCAGGGAAGGAAACGTTAACAACACACCGAGATTTTGTAAAGACTTAGCCTCAATATTTTTACTCATAATTTCATAACAATTAAAAACTTCTGTGTGCAGATTCAACTCAATATAAACACAACAGAATTAAACATAATACACAGACAGGATGGAATGCATCAACATGTTTATCTCAAGCAAAAAGGTGATTCCATATCAATTTGATTACCATGAATATTTAACATTCAGATTGAACACATTGCAGAACAAAAAATGTATATAAATTAATTCACAAGAATACTTATCTTGAAATGTAAATGTCCAACGACTGGCTACGTGAGGGCAACGTTCCACCCAACCATAGATTTCTATCCAGCCTATATTCTTTCAGCTGAGAGATCACCCCCGAGCTGGGCTGTATATCCACTAAGGAAGAACTAGCTGGGCTCACTCACAGCCATGGTTCCGGTCATCAGCTATGCTAAGCCAACACACCGTTGGGTTTATCAAGCATACAAGAAGATAGAGGAGGGTAACGCTAAGCCAGTGAGCTCAACCACAGAGCTACAGGCATCTCAAGTGAACTCAACAGTCAGGCACCCAAATTACCTACCACATACAACACAAGGAAGATCCCCTTCTTTGTTACACAGTCCCTCAGGAAACTCTTCCCTCCAGTGCTCTTCAGGATGGGCATAGAAAGGTCCAGCTACTAATCCTTGAGATCCTAGCCTTCACTGGGTTTATCAAGCATACCCAACCCCTGCATAGTCATTTTCAACTTGATTTCTCACCATTCTGCTCACCAAATAACTCAAATCCGTCACTGGTATTTTGAGCTGCAAAAACTGGGTTTTCCTATTGATTTCGGGGTAGCTCATGTGCCCACATTCGCTCCAAGGGACATACCAATGGATCCCCCATTGGATTTCACTGCCCAATACCAAATATTGACGTTTTTGGCTTCCCAAAACGTGGATTCTCTCACAGTTGCGATTTCTGGTTTTTCTCCCTGCTGGTAGCTCATTTTTCTTTCTGTTTGGATGGAGAATGATGCTAGGTTTTTTCACCATGGAATGGGGATGAGAATGAAGCAACCTCCCATGAGGTTGAGTGACTTCTTGTACAAGAAAACAGAGCTCATAACTACCCATACTTTCTGGGCTGCCCATGCTCCATTGAAGCCATGGGATGAAATCTCAACCACTTCCTTACAACAGGCATAAATGTCATCTAGGGAAGTCAATGGGTTCTCATAATGACATGTGGCAGCCTAGGGTTTAGTCCCATAGCCCCCTCACCACTCCCTAGTGGATACACGTGGCCCCTTCTCATTTGTTGCCTCCATAGCCAGTTTTGGTATTTTATTTCAATATTAAATATTTACATCAATTTACAATATCCCATGGCTTAATAACACGTGGGTAACAAAATATCAAGCGTGTCTAATTCAAATAAAATCCGAGCATAAAATAGCGGGGCCTTGGCCTTGAGCTCCACGCTAGGGAAACATACAACGCATGTATACAATATTTACATTAGAAGCCAATATTTCCTAAGGGTCAAAATTGGGGTATTACAGGTTGTTGTTACCATGGATGGCACGATAGTAGAAGGGTTTGTGGATGTATCTCCAATAATACTGGTAAAAAGTGGGTCGTATTGTGTTCCAGCCATGAGGTTGGTTGGTAATAATTCAGTAGGGTTTTCGGATTCAGCCTCAGAATCAGATGTGAAGTGAGGCGTGTCAGAATCGGATGACTGTATGTTTGGCCAATGATGTGTCGAGTCAAGGGATAAGGTTCAACGTCGGTGACGTGGAGAGCCAAGTAGACTGAACTGAGGGGGTTCACCCTGAAGACGACGAGATCGTCTAAAATTCTCAATGGTGAGAAATAAACAATTTTCAGTGTAAGGTGGTGATGTAAAAAACTCGAAACCCTAATGCAACCAAGAGTGCTAAAAAGGGGGAGTGAAAATAACGGCTCTCAGGCCAAAAATCAACCTCAAAAGCACTTATTATAGTAGCTGTGCTATAATAAGTGGAGGGATGCAACAAAATTGGTCAGAATACCAACAGTCAAACAGTTTCTAGAAAAAAGAGGTGTTACTAGACCAAAGGCGGGAAATGTATCATGCAAACACCTAACTAGAAGTATTGTGAGTCAACAAACGATATCCTCTACAAGTTGATGAAATCCAAGTCAGACAATATAGAGTGTTGAATCAACGACTAGATATCCCCCTACCGGGAGGGACACCGGGTAGACAATCCTAAAGAATGGCAACTAGGATACCCCGTTCATGACACGTTCAGAAAAGGTGAATCTGCTGTTTGATCCTTTTACCACAGAACCCCCATACAGGGATACCCCGAGAACTACGAGAGGTAGCCTTCGATTACTGAATGGATTTCGGTATTCCACTCAGGCCTTCAGAACCACTCTGGCGACTTCAACCCTCCTAGGGGAGAGGCCCTCTGATAAATTGGTTGTGACCGTGCCAAAAAATACTAGGGAATTTTGGTTCCCTAATGGAAAACAACTATGTCTCAAATGTAATAACTGAGGGGTGCTATTGGAACACCTATCCCCTCAATTCTACCTAACTACAAAATTCTTTTAACTGCTTCCCAAGTGGGGTTAAAAGTTGGTTGAGTTTAAGGTAAATTTTAAGGCTTAGTTTAAATTATGTGGCAGAGTGGGTGCAAGTGTGGTATTTAAACTGAAATTGATTTGCCTTGCTTGGGCGATTTTACAAATAAAAGAAAAGACGCTTCCAGTTTTTGCAAAAAATAAAGGCGTTTTTGAAATGTAAATGCTTGAAAAAACTATTCAAAAATAATGGATCTTTGAAATAATTTAAAGGGAAGCAAATAACATAAATACCTCAAGAAATAAATGGATCTCTTTAAAAATTGCTTGGGCAAAGTATCAAGCAAATAAACAGTAAAACCTTGATCTAGCTAAAATGCTGAAAAATCTCTCTTTCAATTTCTGAAAATTTTGTAAAAAGACTTTTTAAAGGAGCATTCTAAATAGTGAAAGATTTTTTATGGCTGTAAAAATGCAAGAAATTTAATACTGTAAAATATGCTAAATGGGCAGAAAATACAACAAAAAATATTTTTCAAAAAATTGGCTGAACTAAAAAAATTTGCATCGCAGGTTTCGGGAAAACAGCCGCGATGGGCCGCGCGGGTTTCGGGAAAACAGCCGCGATGGGCCGCGCGGGTTTCGGCCGCGAAGTGCAGCGCAGATTCTTGTCACACAGTCGCGATGGGCAGCGCGAGTTTCAGCTGCGAAGCCGCGATGTGCAGCGCGAGATTTCGTCACACAGTCGCGATGTGCAGCGCGGCAAATGGCCGTGAAGCCGCGATGTGCAGCGCGGGAATTTGCTGCGAAGCCGCGACGAGCCGCGCGGAAAAAAGCCTCAAAGTCTCGATGAGCTGCGTGACTGTTAGGCAAAAAACCACGAGGCGAAAGCCGAAAACGGATGCCGAAAAATGAACCCAAAAATGGAAATTTCGGGCTGTTAATGGCAATAGAATGGGCCAAGATCTAGAACAACAATGGATCTGCTGTCTAGGATGGCAGATCTATGAATGAAACTGACTAAAACTAACAAAAACTAAGATCTAAAGCAAAAAACTGAGATCTAAGTATTCGAAGCCAGCGGAGTCACCAAAAACTGTTGGCTTGGTTTTGCAACCAAGCTTAGTGCAATGGGCACCTATCAACAAGTGATAGCAGTTTGAATAGAAATAAATAACAAACTACTTTAAACTACATTAATCATGGATCTATGTGAAATAGATAAGCAAACAATGGAAATATTATTGAAAGCAAAACAATTGACAATATGTAAAAAATGATTTTGTATTAAGAATAGGGGCAAGCAAGTGCTTGCAATGGTGATACCTCCAAATGGTGAAGATTGTTGAGCCACTTCCAAGGTGAGTAGCTCCAAGCTCCAAAGGTCTCTTCTCCAAGATAGCTACAATGGTCAAAAGCTCATGGGAGATTTTGACAACATGAGGATAGGATGATGGATGGATGGAAAGTGAGGAGCCCCTACCACCTTTTTATAGTTTTTGGTGGTGGGGAATACCATTATGGTTTTGAGGAAACCAATGGTATTGACCAACATGGTTTAGGTACATTTTCCCTCCTTTTTCCTTTTTTGAATATTTTTGAATATTTTTATTCCCTTTTTAATATTTTTGGGAATTTTGGACCCTTTTTGAGGGTTTTTTATGCTTTTTGAGGAAAAATATTCATTTTGAGTGGAAAAAGGGGTGTATTAAGGTCTTTTGGTGACCTTTTGATGGCTTTAGGGGCTCAAATGGTGAAAAAGTGGACAAATGGGTCATGTGAATAAGGAAATGAGCTGGTGAGCACTTTTTGGGTGTTAACAAGAACCTACTTTTCCCTCAACCCCTATGCTTCAATACAATCAATATTCTTCCCTAGTATCACTGCCAAGACAATTAGCCCAAGGTTCATAAAATCAATTAGAACCCAATTATCTCAATCACATGTGCTTGGGCTGAGTTCAATGCATCCGAGTCGGGTTTCTAGGTCAAGCCTTCCATTAGGCATAGGATGTTTTTTGAATGGTGTTACAAACATTTTGGAAAGTCAAAATCATGTTTTTGGAGCTCCACCTTTTCCAACCAACACAGTAGGCATGCATTATCAACCTCCAAGTGCAATTACATCAACTTATATAGTGTACAAGAGGACACAAAATGGACCATTACCACTAGCGTCAATATCTCTAAGGCTTAATATGTAGGTATACACATTTCCTTTTAAATAATTTTTATGTGAGAAATCATATGTATTGAATAAGGCTAGGTTTCATTTTGTTTAAGTTGTTTCTCTTCAAGTAACATGGTTAGCCTTATGGTTTTCATGAGTCTTGATCTCATGGAGTTTTAATTCTAATTTTGTAGTCAACTGCTCCTCAAAACATTGTGGATGTGAGGAGTCTAGTACCAAACTAGGAACAAATGTTGGTCTTGGGATAAGCATGCATATGGGTGTTCCACCTCACTCTCATGGGACTACACGACCTCAAGTGTAATGAATGATTAATCATTGGAAATTAGAGTATCTTTCAATCTAGGTGATTCAAAATGATAACCTAACCATATATATTTTCTCCATCAAATGTACTCTCGTGTTTCTTAAGATATTTTGGGAGAAAGTAAGATTTGATGTCAACATTTGTTGAAATATGAGCCACAAATCTTGAATTCTTGCCCATATAGCCTATGTAGAGCATTTATTTTAGTGTTAGAAACACCAGTCATATTAATCTATTGTGGGGGTGTTTCAGGAATCAATTAGACAACATCCTCCATTTCTACCAAGTACATCAATTTTCCCATCCCACTAAAACGAGGAGCATACTTTCTTGCAAATATGTTGTTTTGTAATTGCAAGACAATTTTGGTGATGATAAGAATGGAAAGATTCTCTTTTGTCTTATGCTTGCTTGCAAAATGGATAGCCTGTAATCCCACTCTAACTTGTGCCAAAAGTTACATGGGAATTATATTCCAGGCAAGCCAAATTAAGAGGAATTTATCATTATTTTTCTAATTTATGAAGTGAATACGGAAATGGGGTTTTAATATGCTTTAATTAAATAGTTTGAAGGCATGAAACTTTAGGAGGGAGGTCAATTTAATAAGTGTTCATTTTTTATTTAAGTTAATTGGGAATTATATTGTAGGAAAGCAAAATTAAGAGGCATTTATCACTTTTTTTCTAATGGTAAGTGAATAAGGAAATGGGTTTTAGTATTATTTAGTTAAATACTTTGAAGGAAGAAACTTTAGGAGGGAGATCAATTTAAGAAGTGTTTATTTTAATTTTTCGAATATTTGAAGTGAATCGAAAAATGCTATAACATTATATTTAATTAAATACTTCTATGCATTGAAATTTAGAAACCTTTGATAAAATGAATCCTTTTTGGAATTCTGTGCTGAATAGGAAAATGGTATAAATTTTATCCTTCATAAGAATGCACTCCTTTGTATTTAAGCACAATTTGACTAGCTAAATAGAATGGTATGCCAAGTTGAAGGAATTCAAGTACTTATTTACACATAAATATCTTCAAAATGAATCCTTTTTGGAATTCTGTGCTGAATAGGAAAATGGTATAAATTTTATCCTTCATAAGAATGCACTCCTTTGTATTTAAGCACAATTTGACTAGCTAAATAGAATGGTATGCCAAGTTGAAGGAATTCAAGTACTTATTTACACATAAATATCTTCAAATAGTTTCACACTATCTTACAAAATATATGAAAAGTGTAGCCAAAAAATTATGAAGTGTATAGAAAAATGAATTAAATATTTTGAAGGCATGGAATTTAGGAGGCAGGGAATTTAAGAAGTGTTCTTTTTTGCTTTTGAATGTTATGAAGTGAATTAGGAAATGGGGTAGCAATATGCTATAATCAAATGCTTCTAGGTGTTGAAACTTAGGAAGCTTAATTGGGAATTCTGGAGTGAAAAGGAAAATGGTTTAATTTTATTCTTAATATAAATGAACACATTTATTTATTTTTTCCATGGAAAAATCATAATTTCAATGATAGTAAAAAAAAATACATTTATCTGTTGTTTTAGCATGTCTTCTAGTCCTTCACCAAAATGCTTCATGACTACATCTCAAGAAAACAATGTTTGTCTCTCTCATACAATACACACAATCCTAAAAAATACATAAAAAACAATTAAAAATTCCCCATTAGGAATCACCATAGTCTACCATAAAGACACCTATCAGTCTGATGATATCACATTACAACCCCGATTACCATTCTTAAAATATAGTACAAATCGATTCTTGTCTTCACAATGGAGAAATATAATTCAAATTATCCATCGTAAGTTCCCATACATTATCCTACAGATCCATCTTTGAGTAGTTGGAGAAAGAAAAATGAAACAACTTGTCACATACCCAAAAATCTGAACATTTTATGTTGTGAGAAAAACATTATGTTATAAGTTATTGTAAAGTTTTTATGACTATTGACCAAGTGGGGTCAAGGATGATTGTAATTAATTACTCAAATATTTTATTATTAATAAATAAAAGAGGAGACAAATATCCAAAGGAGACTGTTAAAGAGTGTTCACTAACCCACTAGGAGGAATGAACTGGGGTGGAGAGCAAATTGACATTTGGTAGCATCATCGTTCACTTCTAGTTGTTGCAGGGGGCAACTTCCCTATATTTATGGTCATGTTCCCCAAGAAAGTGGAACAAAGCAGGTGGCTCAATAATTATGAAACTGACCAAAGACCTAGGCACTCTATTACACCCATCGAATTGAGCAGGAGGCTCACCAAGTTTTCCTTGTGACAATTCTGAAAACAGAGAAATGGGAATGCACAAGAGATTCGATGAGGGGAAGGCTAGGAAGTGAATGATAGAACTAAGTTCGCATACCTGAATTAGTACTGCTTAGTGCAGAGTTCAATACTGTTGAATGCAGAAGTCATATTATTGAGTATAGTAAACATTATTGCTGAGTTGCAGAAGGATACATACTTGCCTCCACACAGTATCTTCGTCCTGGTGGTTTAGTGAATAGGCTTGGGGGTCCTAAGGCAAGTGACTTTGGCTGCTTTCAAGAAAAGGTTGGGTGGAACGGGCTCCTTTGGGTGTTTGTCCCCCTCTACAGTTATCAGGTTCTTCATTGTTTCAGTTATTTAATTATGGCCTGCTATTTATTTATGAAAGTTGCATGTTTCTTAACTACTTGATTAAAAATACTGAACTGATAGTTTACTTCTGTATAAATGTTAGAATGATTGAATATGAGAGTTTAACTGAATGAATAATTTTCTTTCTGTATTTTTCCACTCTCTGAAGAGACGTACTCTAGTACATAAAGATTTGTTTAAGTAGATAGATTCGAATGATCTTTTATTGACAGATTAAATGATTTCGATTAGAATATTGATCTTCTATTCTGCAATAAAATATAGACTTAAAAATAAATTGTATATTGAAAAACTCCTAATTTCTTAGAGTTTCAGCTTAATTCTTTTACAGGTTTATAATAAATGTAGAACAGTAGCTAGTTAAATGTTAACACATAATGTTAGAAATACCTTTTGTTTCACAGTCAATCCTAATACTAAGTATAAGGAAATAACTTATAATATGAATAGTTATTATACAAACAGTTTTCCTATTATAAATTATCATATAAACCAAACAGAAATAATATAATTATCTATTATAAAAACTCAACAAAAGATTAAGAAATATCTTAAAGTTGAAACCTAGAAGTCATACAGTTCCAAATTTATTTACATATAAGTATATAAGTAATTATGGACCACATTTAGAACTTAGTGGAAATATCTATCCCACATCTAAAACAATATTCATTATCGGCATATTACAGGCTCACGGAAATGCCCAGCTTCATCATACAAATAAAATATATTTGAGACCTGTCATTGTATTTTTAAAAGCATTATAAACAACCGATACTGCAAACAGAGCTAAATTATCCAAACACATTCTAAGAGTTATAACGAGTTCCATAAGTATTCAAATACTATTAAAGTATTAACATAAACTCAAAATTTGAATAGTACAAGAACATGTTCATCGTAGATAAACATGGGATGTAAACCCATACTTTTAAACATCTGGACAAAAACGAATTTAAGGTTATCTCAGATAGTCGATTTAGAGCATATAGAGGCTCAGGGCTATGCCCAGATATTACTTTAATCTACAAAATTCTTATCAAAATAAAATAATTATGAAACGCCATTCCTGGCTATAAACATTGTAAAAACCTACATTGCAAGCAGAGAGTCATAATAAACTAACCTGCTAGTATTATAATTCATTCACCATCTATACAATCAACCCATCATTCATTTCGACAGGACTAATGCTATCTACATAGAACTTGTGTTTTAAAAGAACTCGCTCAGTCATTACAGAGCTCGACACAACTAACTAAATAATAAACAGTTAGGTTTAATACCGTAAAACAAGTCACGGGATCGAGTCTCATGAAGACTCTCCTGTACCATTATATTGTTCATATAAACCCTGTACATAACCACCTTACAGTAGGGTTTAGGTTTTAACCCTATTTTAAATAAATATAACACAGACCCATTATATCAACCGCCGAATATAATAATACGGCCTGAAACTACTTAACAAATTTATAAAATCGAAAAGGGCCAAGATTATCACATTCACAAGGAGTTTCAAAATAAAACCCTGTTACCATATGAACTTTGAAATTGTTCACAACCGGCCGAACTAGCGAGTTAGGGTTACGCCATATAAACATTGTATTTATATATAAAAAATCACGCATTCCATTGCAATAAGAAAGGGTCACAATATTACATTATCCAAATAATAACAGTAACGATAAAGGAAACACAACACAGTATACAAAAAAGAAATAAAAATGTTGAATCTTTTATATCATCAAGACAGAGGTCGAAACCCCAAGTAGAATACAATAGAATCTTAATATCTCTTCGAATGCCTGAGGCACGAATATGAGTTCAAACGATGCCAAAACATCTAAACTGAAGTTGACAATGGAACCAGCGAGCAGGAGACATGGCTTACCATGGACATTCAGCACCTTCGTGGTTGCCCTTGTATCCACAGTATCGGAGCCTTGAGTACAGAAGAGAACCGAGGACAAACTGCGAAGCCTCCTGCCATAAATTTACACACTGGTCATACAACGATATAAAAATATTTGTAAACAAAAGAATGTAAAAGAAAACAACAAAATGATAAACCCTTACCTCTGTTAAGACGACTCGCTAAGGCAGAGAGCGTAGCACCTTCACAACGCAGCCAAGGCTAAAAAGCGAAGCCCAAGAGCAACAACCCAAAACCTAGAAACTCATCATGGTTCAAATCCCAGCACAGAGACAGTGCATGGAATGCCATGGCAGCCGAGAGAGAGCTCAGCTCTCTCACTCTCTTGCAACCACCGATAATAATGACAAACGTAGCGAATACTTAGGGTTTTTTTTCCCTACGTGGTTCTCCCACCAACTTCACGTGATAGCATTTAATATGTTGTCTGTCAACCACTAAAATTCCAATTTATACCCACTGCCTATAGTTCGGGACCCTTTGTCTTTATCAACCAATTTCATAAGTTTTTACGAGCACCATGTTCAAGGTTCCAATGTATCCACTTCCATATAGTTGAAGTTCGACTTTGCATAAGTGCTCAAAACCCTTGATCATTGTTTTATTTACAAAACACTTTAATGCCATCACCTAGTATAAAGACCCTTAAGGCTAAAACGTAACCTTCACGATTTAAGTTAGGGTCTTAAAATATCCCTTGTGCACATTGTATAGTTAGCTCTTAATTTAGCTAATAATGATAGTAAGCGAAGCTTGTAGAGACACCAACCTGTAACTTGGGCAAGTAAGTCAATGGTGCATTAGCTTCATAAGCCAAGTAAGCCCAGAGCTGCTTCAGGAACCACTTGCCAACATAAGAATATAATCAGAGCAAGACACCAAGTTGTTGCATAATGAAATAGGAACGATGATTGTAATTATCAACATCGACGTATTTAATACGTCGTTATGTTATCCATATCTATAAGTATTTTCATAATGCTTTCAAAGATGGTTAAAACACATTAAAAGAATTACAACATATGTAATCAATAGATGTCAATCTATGAATTTGATAAATAAACAATGCTGCATATAGAACAAACAAAGATAAGATGCATTTATATAGAAGTTGAATACTACCCGAAAAATTATTATATTAATTACATAGACGTTTATGTCGTTACAACACATTAATTAATTTACGACAGTTTATAATCAAGTATGTGTTGTCATTATAAATATGGGTGAACAACTATCAAAGAGACAACTGTCATTAAATATATAATCCGCATACTAAATAATAGCATTTATAATGTTCAGAAAATTTTTAAATTTTTGTGAAATTTGGGGATGTTACATGTGGTATCAGAGCGCAATTCAAACACTAGGCCTAAAAGTGGCTCAACTTGCGCAATTGAAATTGAAAACATAAATACAATTACTGATTTTGTTTAAATTTGTTTTCTGTTCAGCACATTTTATATTTAGTTTGCAGGTATGGAAGGACCAAAAGAATCAGCTGAGGACAGATCCCTTCATAATGAACAAAATAATAATGAACAGGAACATACTAATGAAGAAAACATTTATGTTGAATGAAATGATAATTCGTCTGAATTACTTAGAACAGTTAGAGATTTAAAAACTGAAATAAAAACTGTTAAACAAATTTTAAAAGCACAAAAAGAACTGAATCAAATATTACTAGATAAGTTCCATAATAACAAAAAAGATAAAAGAATAGAAATAAATTTTGAATCTGGTACCATGTCCTACCAACATAAGTGTAAGAAACTAAAATTTTCTAATTATGAAAGCAACTCCTCTTCCGAAATTAATGTAAAATCACGTAGGAAGAAGCACAAGTATTCCAGCGACAGTAGTGAAAGTGATTACTATACTAAAAGGAAGAAGTACAAACCATATGAAGAGATTTCAGGGGAGTTTAAGAAGATAAAACCACCAAATTTTAATGGAGAAACAGAAAAAGGAGAGGAAGCCGAAGCATGGTTGTCCGGTATGAATAAATATTTTCAAATTTACAACTACTCAAGTCAGTTAAAAACTAAAATGGCAATTTATAATATGACTGGGAAAGCCGACATCTGGTGGCAAGATATAAAATGAGTAAAAGGCATAAAAGAGATACACGTAAATTGGAGTACTTTTAAAAAGTATTTTAAAAAAGAAATATTTGTTAGAACAGTATTATGAAGAACGAGCTAAAGAGTTCTACGATTTAAAATTGGGTTCCATGAATATGAAGGAATTAAGCAACAAGTTTCTAAGTTTGTTGAGATACGTGCCTTACATTACTGATGAAAAACCCAAGGTGCAGAGATTTCTGAGCTGCCTACCTTTTCATATAAGGGACAAAATTGAGTATGACGACTCTAAGACCCTTGAAGAGGCCATGAGAAAGGCAAATTTCTGTTATGAATAGAACAGAAAAAGGGAAAGTTTACCGAGCTGGAAGGTAAAAAGGCCCAATAATTCTGAACAAAGAAAGAATTTTTTTACATTTAATCGAAATTTTGGAAATAATAACTCTCGTAACTTTCCTAACATAAAATTTCAAGGAAATAATCCAAGAGGCAATGTACAACAAAATTTTACAGCTGCAAGAAACAAAGATCCACCTAATAATTATGCTAAAAATAATGAACATAAGGAACCTGTAAAATGTTGGGAATGTCAGGGACCTCACTATGCATCAAGCTATCCTAACAGAAAGAGAACCGTCAACAACATCCATACAGTATAGGAAGGAGCAACCGTTGGTGATTTAGCGAGGGGAATGCCCAGGATCAATGCAGCCTTGGAAAATAGTATGGCTGATCATAAAACTTCAATGGTTGAAGTAGAAGGTATGCTAAAAGATAAACCCATCTCTATTTTAATTGATCCAGGAGCTAGCCTAAGTTATGTATATCCCAGTATTGTAGAAAAATGTAAATTGCAAGTAAAAAAATTTGAAAAGTATTGGCTAGCTCAGTTAGCTACAGGAACTAAAAGGAAATAGTTGATTATGTAAAAGATTGTGATTTATTGATGAATCCATTTAGGACTCATGTTAAGCTGAATGTATTGCCATTAGGATCCTATGACTTATTAATCAGAATGGATTGGTTGGAAAAGCATAGGGTGGTTCTAAATTGTTTTGAAAAGACATTTACCTGTTTGAATGATAAAGGGAAAACATTAACAATAACAAGAATCCCTAGAAAAACTTCAGTTAGACAAATTTCTGCTTTACAAGTAAAGAAGGCTGTAAGAAAAGGGTGTAAACTATTTGCTGTGAATGTAATAAATGATGAACATGCTACTAAAGAAGATAAAATAAAACTTGAGGACATACCAATTCTAAGGGACTTTTTAGACGTATTCCCGGAATAATTCCAGGATTACCTCCGAAAAGAGAATTGGACTTCACCATTGAGCTAATACTGGGGGCAGTACCAAACTCAAAAGCTCCTTACCGGATGAACATCCTAGAGCTTAACGAATTAAAATCACAGTTGAAAGAATTAATAGATAAAAACTACATAAGACCAAGTGTGTTCCCTTGGGGAGCACCGGTCATTTTCGTTAAAAAGAAGGACGGTACTTTGCGTTTATGCATAGATTACCGTCAGTTAAATAAAATGATCATTAAAAATAGATATCCCTTGCCCGCATAGATGATCTGTTTGATCAATTACGTGGCACAACAATATTTTCTAAGATAGACTTGAGATTTGGATATCATCAAGTCATAATTAAAGACGAGGACATCTTTAAAACTGCTTTCAGAACCCGCTATGGGCACTATGAGTTTGTGGTTATGCATTTTGGGCTAACTAACTCTCCAACAATTTTCATGTGTCTAATGAATAATGTTTTACATAAGTATTTGGATAAATTTGCACTGGTATTCATTGATGACATCTTAATTTATTCGAAGACTAAGGAAGAACATGACGAACACTTAAAGATAATTTTACAAGTGTTAAGAGAACATCAACTATACGCTAAATTCAACAAGTGTGACTTTTTCAAAGATAAAATACAGTATTTAGGGCATGTGATATCTAAGGATGGAATTGCAGTTGACTTTGATAAAATAAGAGCAATTAATGAATGGCCTGTCCCTAATGATGTAATCGGTGTATGATCATTTATGGGAATTACAGGTTACTACAAAATTTTTATAGAAGGATTCTCAAGAATTGCAAATCCTATAACCTCTTTACAGAAAAAGGGAAAGAAATTTGTTTGGGATCACAAGTGTGAAGAAATTTTTAAGAAATTGAAAGAACTGTTAACTACTGCACCTATTCTAAAAATTGTAGATCCAAACAAGGACTTTGTTGTATGCAACGATGGCCTTGCCGGAGTCTTAACACAAGAAGGTCGTGCGTAATAGTGTATGAGTTAAGAAAGCTAAAAATTCACGAAAAGAATTGCGCTACCTTGATTTAGAGTTGGCTGCCGTGATACATGCTTTAAAGATGTGGTGCCATCATCTAATCGGAAGGAAGTTTTCATAATAAAGGTCTAAAATATTTGTTGGATCAACCAAATCTGAACGCAAGGCAAGCTAGGTGGTTAACTTTCCTTAGCGAATATGATTTCGAGATTCAACACATTAAAGGTAAAGAAAATAAAGTGGCTGATGCCTTGAGCAGAAATGCAAAATTAAATTTTATGGGAGGAATCAACACTTATAAAACAGATTTAGCAAATCAGCTTGAAGAAGGAATAAAATTGGATGAAAATTATTTGAAATTACAAGAAAACGTTGCTGAGAATATGTCTACAAATTTAATAACAGATTACAGTTTGAATGAGAAAGGTTTAATGCTGTATAAAAATAGACTTTATGTACCTAATGTACCTGAAATTAAGTTGCTGATTTTAAATAAAATACACAAAATTCCTTATTCAGGAAATCCGGGTTACCAAAAGATTATAACAATGTTAAGAAAGGATTATTTCTGGCCAAATATGAAGAATGAAGTGGCTGAATACATAGCTAGGTGCATTGAATGTCAACAAGTTAAAGCTGAGCATCAACACCTAGCTGGTTTATTACATCCATTGCCCATTCTAGATTGGAAGTGGGAAATAATCAACATTGATTTTATAACTGGTTTACCTAAAAATCAGAAACATAATGATTCAATAATGGTAGTTGTGGATAAGCTTAGTAAAGCAGCCCATTTCATACCTATTAAAACAACTTACAAGGTTGCTAACATTGCTGAAATTTTTATGAAACAAGTTTTTCGTTTGCATGGAATTCCTAAAGTCATAATTTCTGATAGAGACTCTAAATTTATGGGAAACTTTTGGAAGTTTTTGTTTAAAGGTTTGGATACTACTTTAAATTTCAGTACATCTTTTCATCCGCAAACAGACGGACAAACCAAAAGAGTAAATCAGATTCTTGAAGATATGTTAAGAATGTATGTTAGAGATCAGATAAGTAAATGAGAGGATTATATGCACTTAGTTGAATTCGCTTATAATAATCATTATCAAACTTAAGCTAAAATTAGTCCATTTGAAATTCTGTATGGTAGAAAGTGCAATACTCCTATTTCATGGAGTAATACAGTTGACAGGTTGATGTTAGGACACTAGTTATTGAAGAAATGGAACTAACAATGAAACAGGTACAAGGCAATCTGAAAATTGCACAAGATAGACAGAAGAGTCATGCATATCTCAAAATAACTCAAAAAGAGTTTCAGGTTGGTGAGCATGTTTTCATCAAGGTAAAACCCAAAAAGAGTTCCTTAAAATTTGGAAGTTGTGCTAAATTAGCACCCAGGTATTGTGGACCCTTTTAAATACTGTCAAGGGTTGGACTAGTGGCATGCCAGTTGGCCTTGCCACCAAATCTTAAAGTGCATAATGTCTTTCATATTTCTATTTTGAAAAAGTACGTGCATGATGCTACTCATGTGATAAATTGGAATGATGTATAAGTGGAACCCGAAGGAGATTTTCCAGTGGAACCGGATTGTATCCTCGACAAGAGGGAAATTTTACTTCGGAATCACACCATTGTACACGTAAAGGTGCAATGGAAGCACCTTAATCCAGATGAAGCAACCTGGGAATTGGAGAGTAATATACGGGTGGCATATCCAATTTTGTTCCAGGAAGGCTCAGAGGATGATGAATAAACAACATCGAGGACGATGTTGAACTTAAGAGGGGGTGTTTGTCACATACCCAAAAATATGAACATTTTATGTTGTGAGAAAAACATTATGTTATAAGTTATTGTAAATTTTTTATGACTATTGACCAAGTGGGGTCAAGGATGACTGTAATTAATTACTCAAATATTTTATTATTAATAAATAAAAGAGGAGACAAATATCCAAAGGAGTCTGTTAAAGAGTGTTCACTGACCCACTAGGAGGAATGAACTGGGGTGGAGAGAAAATTGACATTTGGAAGCATCATCATTCACTTCTATTTGGGGAAACTTCCTTATATTTATGGTCATTTTCCCGAAGAAAGTGGAACAGAGCAGGTGGCTCAATAATTATGAAACTGACCAAAGACCTAGGCACTCTATTACACCCATCGAATTGAGCAGGAGGCTCACCAAGTTTTCCTTGTGACAATTTTGAAAATAGAGAAATGGGAATGCAAAAGAGATTTGATGAGGGGAAGGCTAGGAAGTGAATGATAGAACTAAGTGTGCATATCTGAATTAGTACTGCATAGTGCAGAGTTCAATACTGCTGAATGTAGAAGTCATATATTATTGAGTATAGTAAACATTACTACTGAGTTGCAAAAGGATAAATACTTGCCTCCACACAATATCTTCGTCCGGGTGGTTCAGTGAACAGGCTCCGGGGTCCTAAGGCAATGACTTTGGTTGCTTTCAGGAAAATGTTGGGTGGAACGGGCTCCTTTAGGTGTTTGTCCCCCTCTACAGTTATCAGGTTCTTCATTGTTTCAGTTATTTAATTCTGGACTGCTATTTATTTCTGAAAGTTCCATGTTTCTTAACTACTTGATTAAAAATACTGAACTGATAGTTTAATTCTGTATGAAGGTTAGAATGATTGAATTTGAGAGTTTAACTGAATGAATAAATTTCTTTCTGTATTTTTCCACACTCCAAAGAAACGTACTCTAATACAGAAAGATTTGTTTAAGTAGATAGATTCGAATGATATTTTATTAACAGATTGAATGCTTTTGATTAGAATATTGATCTTCTATTCTGCAATAAAATATAGACTTAAAAATAAATTGTATACTGAAAAACTCATAATTTCTTAGAGTTTCAGCTTAATTCTTTTACAGGTTTATAATAAGTGTAGAACAGTAGCTAGTTAAATGTTAACACATAATGTTAGAAATACCTTTTGTTTCACAGTCAATCCTAATACTAAGTATAAGGAAATAACTTATAATAGGAATAGTTATTATACAAACAATTTTCCTATTATAAATTATCATATAAAACAAACAGAAACTATATAATCATCTATTATAAAAACTCAACAAAAGATTAAGAAATCTCTTAAAGTCGAAACCTAGAAGTCATACAGTTCCAAATTTATTTACATATAATATATAAGTAATTATGGACCACATTTAGAACTTACTGGAAATATCTCTCCCACATCTAAAGCAATATTCATTATCGGCATATTACAGGCTCAGGGAAATGCCCAACTTCATCATACAAATAAAATATATTTGAGACCTGTCATTGTATTTTTAAAAGCATTATAAACAACTGATATTACAAACAGAGTTAAATGATCCAAACACATTCTGGGAATTATAACGAGTTCCATAAGTATTCAAATACTATTAAAGTATTAACATAAACTCAACATTTGAATAGTACAAGAACAGGTTCATCGTAGATAAACATGGGATGTAAATCCATACTTTTAAACATCTGGACAGAAACGAATTTAAGGTTATCTCAGATAGTTGATTTGGAGCATATAGAGGCTCGGGGCTGTGCCCAGATATTACTTTAATATATAGAATGCTTATCAAAATAAAACAATTATGAAACGCCATTCCTGGCTATAAACATTGTAAAAACCTACATTGCAAGCAGAGAGTCATAATAAACGAACCTGCTAGTATTATAATTCATTCACTATCTATATAATCAACCCATCATTCATTTCGACAGGATTAACACTATCTACATAGAACTTGTGTTTTAAAAGAACTCGCTCAGTCATTACAGAGCTCGATGCAACTAACTAAATAATAAACAGTTAGGTTTAATACCGTAAAACAAGTCACGGGATCGAGTCTCATGAAGACTCTCCTGTACCATTATATTGTTCATATAAACCCTGTACATAACCACCTTACAGTAGGGTTTAGGGTTTAACCCTATTTTAAATAAATATAACACATAACCATTATATCAACCGCCGAATATAATAATGCGGCCTGAAACTACCTAACAAATTTACAAAATCGACAAGGGCCAAGATTATCACATTCACAACGAGTTTCAAAATAAAACCCTGTTACCATATCAACTTTGAAATTGTTCACAACCGGCCGAATGTTAGGAACCTGTGTCAACCCTTCTCTTTACTATGTTAGTATATTGTGTTGGACGCATATGCTTTGTAAGTCGCCCGTAGTATTTGTTGATCCATAGTTTATATTAGCCCATAGTATTGACCCATAGTATTGGACGCATATGCTTTGTAAGTCGTCCCGTAGTATTATATGTCCCATGGTTTTGACTCATAGTATTGGGCATAGACTTAGTATATAAGTGTGTGTTGAGGTCATTGAAGGCACCGTGAAGTTAATTGTATTGAGCTTGCTCAAAGGAGGTTGCCCCCTCGAAGTGGCTCGTGATCAATATGAAAGTGATTCTGAGTTCTATTATTTCTGATATCTCGTGTATTTGCATAAATTAATTATTGCAGGTTCTTCACATCTGGTATCAGAGCACTTTCTTGGGCTCATTGGGTGGAATAAACCCTATCCGCTTAACTGTGGGAAGTACTTGGGCATAAGCCCTAAAACTCATTGTGAGGAGTACCACAGGAACCCCAAAGTAGCTATCCCATTGAGAGGACCTGCCAACAATGACTCCTACCTGATTGACTAGTTCCCACCCGTGAGGTAAACCAAGAGCTGTCGTTTGTGGCAAAGCGATTATCAATTTTACTTGAGTCGTGGAGTGAGGGGTACTGCCCCAATACGCAAGCCATCGGACAACATTGGTGGCCGAGTGAATCCCTTGAACATATAGGAAGCTGCACATACTTGGGGTCCATATCTATTTTCAGCTGAACTGTTGCCGATCACTTCCGCTCCAGATTAAGCCATTTTAGGTATATTCTGAAAGTCGTTCCAGATCCAGTCGTTGTTTTAGATCCAGCCGTTTTCGATCCCTTCCGCGCCGTTGCAGATCCATCTTTTGCGGATCCATTTCTGGTTTAAAAAAAATTAAAAAATTCGGCCATATCTCCCTTGTTTCAACTCTGTTTTCCCTGAAACTTCACTGACATCCCTCCAATCCCATTCTGCATATTTCATTCCTGAAGACCCTATCCCAAATTCCACTTCCCAAGACCAGAAATCCCACATTTGTCTATTTTTAGGGTTTGCCATAACTTCTTCAATTTTCACCCAAATGCCTTCAAATTTTGCCACCGTGTTCCTTTCCTAATTCTGCTTCTTTGTCCCTCTCTACCAAATTTTCTCATTCTTTCACCCCGCTTCTGAAATCCCCATTTTTTGCCTCCCTGTCCATCAAAAAGTGTCTAAAACCTACTCAAACCCCAATTACCACTCCAAGTTTTTCCCAAATCCAAATTTTTCTTTACTAAAGCAGCGTTTGTTTGTGTTTTTCTATCCATTCCCAAAAAAAATAAAATAAAAAAAATCTCCTGGTTATGGTTGTCACCCGCGCAGGAGTAAAAACCATGGAGGAAGCACTTGCAGCCATCCAAACCAAACTCCAAGATCTGGATGAAAAATTTCTCAGCCTCCATCTTCAGCATTCATCAATGAACAATAATCGACAGCAAGAATCTTCTACAGCCAATGGGTTCTCTTCTTCCAGCAATTTTCGTGGTCCGAAGCTTGAATTTCCTCGCTTCAACGGTATTGATCCAACTGGATGGATCTATCGTGCAGATCAGTATTTCAGTCTGCATAATACTTTTGATGTCCAAAAAGTTCCACTTGCATCCTTTCATTTGGAACTGGAAGCCCTTCAATGGTACCGTGGGTACATCAAGGCTCATGATGAGCCAAAATGGACAGATTTTTGCCAATTCATTTTGCAACGATTTGGTCCTAGTGCTTTTGATGACTTCACTGGAGCACTCACTAAACTTCGTCAAAGTGGCACCGTGAGAGAGTATCAGACAGAATTTGAGAAACTAGCCAATCACACAGAAGGATTGCTTGATGAATTCTACAGGAGTTGTTTTATCAGTGGTCTTAAGGATGAAATCCGGTCAGAGGTTAAAATGTTTTGTCCCAACACAATGATGGAAGTCCTAGGGTTGGCTAAGTTGGAAGAAGACAAGTTTGCAACCCAACAACGCTCCAAACCCTCTTTTGTTCCCTTCCAAAATATGGGTTCTCAACGACCTCCCATCTTGCCAGCTCCTCGACCAGCTCCTATCAAGCATTTGTATGAAACAGAGATGCAGGCATGCAGAGAAAAATGGCTCTATTATAATTGTGATGAGAAATTCACTCAGGGACATAAATGTGTTCAACAAAAGCTCTATCTCTTGCATATGGATTCTCTGCTAGCCTCTAAAATTGGTGAAGAAGCTCCAGATACAATGGATGATCAAGTTGACATTCAAGAGTTGCCTATTGACCCCCCATCTCAGGAAGACCAACCCGAGATATCTCTCAATGCTTTATCCGACGTCACCACCCCCCAAACAATGCGGGTCAAGGGATACTTCAAGAAGTTCCCTCTTACAATACTCATTGATTATGGCATCACACATAACTTCATTGACCCTCAGATCACCAAACAGGCTGATTGTTTTATCCACCCTTGCTCCAACTTTGAAGTCATAGTTGCCAATGGGGGCACCTTACCTTGCAAGGGGAAGTGTCACAATGTGCGTATCTCTCTGGAAGATTATAACTTGCACTCTGACATGTTTGCCTCGTCCTTAGGTGGATGTGATTTGGTTTTGGGCATTCAATGGTTACGCACACTTGGCCCCATCTTATGGCATTTTGCTGAACTTTGGATGCATTGTTCAGTCAATGGGGCACAACACAAATTAATGGGCTTACAACCAGGGTATCTCTGCATCATTAGTTCACATCGCCTGGAAAAAAATCCTTAAGAAGAATTCACATGGTGTCATCGCTCAACTCCATTCCATTCAGATGCACCCATCAACAGTCTCCACTACTTCCTTGGATAAATATGCAGGTGTCTTTGCTGAACCAATGAGCTTGCTTCCTTCAAGAGACCTTTCTAGTAAGAATTTAACCGCATCTACCTCTCAGCAGGAAATGATGGCTATTTTGCATGCAGTACAGAAGTGGCAGCCATACCTATTAGGGAATTATTTCGGCATCAAGACTAATCTCCAGGGTCTGGAAAATTTCCTGGAACAATGGGTCTCCTCCCCAACACACCTGAAATGGGTTATCCAGCTCCCTATGCGACCACTTACAAGAAGGGTAAGGACAATATGGTGGCAGATGCTCCTTCTCGCACAATTGATGACCCAGTTTCTCTTACAACTCTTTCTCTGCTTGTTCCAAATTGGTTGCAATATGTTCAACAAGGCTATCTCTTCTATGAACTCCATGCTTCTTCATCAGCATGGCACTCTGGGTTCTTCAAAATGTATGACCGGGAACAATGTAACTTCTTTTGGCAGGGACTGAAAATGACAATTCAACAGATGGTGGCTGACTGTGATACTTTCCAGGTCAACAAGGGTGAAACGACACTCCTTTCGGGACTGTTCAAACCCTTTCCCATCCCTACACAGATTTGGCCAACTATTTCTATGGATTTCTTAGAAGCGCTCTGGTGGTACAATACCACATCTACAAGGACACCATATGAAGCAGTCTATGGAGAGACACCGCCAGTTCTTCTTCCATACACCCTTAGCAGCTCCCCAGTTCAGGCAATTGACTCGGTTCTTCGAAACCGTGATCAGATTCTTCTCATTCTGCAGGACAATCTTCACATGGCTAGAATTCAACTGCAACAACAAGGCAATCAACACCATTCTGAGCGCACTTTTCACGCAGCTGATAGGGTTCTTATTCGTCTACAACCTTCCAAGCAATCCTCCCTGGCACTCCAAAGGCGTCAGTGGCCCGAAATGCAACCCGAGGATGCTACCGGGGAACCACTCCTTCAGATTCTGCAGCATTTTCCCCAACCAAAGCTTTGAGGACAAAGCTTTTTCTAAGGGAGAGGGGATGTTAGAAACCCGTGTCAACCCTTCTCTTTACTATGTTAGTATATTGTGTTGGACGCATATGCTTTGTAAGTCGTCCCGTAGTATTTGTTGATCCATAGTTTATATTAGCCCATAGTATTGACCCATAGTATTGGACACATATGCTTTGTAAGTCGTCCCGTAGTATTATATGTCCCATGGTTTTGACTCATAGTATTGGGCATAGACTTAGTATATAAGTGTGTGTTGAGGTCATTGAAGGCACCGTGAAGTTAATTGTATTGAGCTTGCTCAAAGTAGGTTGCCCCCTCGAAGTGGCCTGTGATCAATATAAAAGTGATTTTGAGTTCTATTATTTCTGATATCTCGTGTATTTGCATAAATTAATTATTGCAGGTTCTTCACACCGAACTAGCGAGTTAGGGTTACACCATATAAACATTGTATTTATATATAAAAATCCACGCATTCCATTGCAGTAAGAAAGGGTCACAATATTACATTATCCAAATAATAACAGTAATGACAAAGGAAACACAACACAATATCAAAAAAAGAAATAAAAACGCTGAATATTTTATATCATCAAGACAGAGGTAGAAACCCCAAGTAGAATATAGTAGAATATTAATAAGTTCATACACTGCCAAAACATCTAAACTGAAGTTGACAGTGGAATTGACGAGCAGGAGCCAGGGCTTACCGTGGACATCCAACACCTTCGTGGTTGCCCTTGTATCCACAGTATCGGAGCCTTGAGTACAGAAGAGAACCGAGGACAAACTGAGAAGCCTCCTGTCATCAATTTACACACTGGTCATACAACGATATAAAAATATTTGTACACAAAAGAATGTAAAAGAAAACAACAAAATGATAAACCCTTACCTTTGTTAAGATGACTCACCAAGGCAGAGAGCGTAGCACCTTCACAATGCAGCCAAGGCTAAAAAGCCAAGCCCGAGAGCAACAACCCAAAACTTGGAAACTCATCATGGTTCAAATCCCAGCGCAGAGACAGTGCATGGCATGCCATGGCGGCCATGGTAGCCGAGAGAGACCTCGGCTCTCCCACTCTCTTGCAACCACCGATAATAATGCCAAACGTAGCGAAGACTTAGGGTTTTTGTTCCCTACGGGGTTATCCCACCAACTTCATGTGATAGCATTTAATATGCTGTCTGTCAACCACTAAAATTCCAATTTATACCCACTTCCTATAGTTCGGGACCCTTTCTCTTTATCAACCAATTTCATAAGTTTTTATGAGCACCATGTTCAAGGTTCCAATGTATCCACTTCCATATAGTTGAAGTTCGACTTTGCATAAGCACTCAAAACCCTTGATCATTGTTTTATTTACAAAACACTTTAATGCCATCACCTAGTATAAAGATCCTTAAGGATAAAACGTAACCTTCATGATTTAAGTTAGGGTCTTAAAATATCCCTTGTGTACATTGTATAGTTAGCTCTTATTTAGCTAATAATGATAGTAAGCAAATCTTGTAGAGACACCAACCTGTAACTTGGGAAAGTAAGTCAATGGTGCATTAGCTTCATAATCTAAGTATGCCCAGAGCTGCTTCAGGAACCACTTTCCAACATAAGAATATAATCATAGCAAGACACCAAGTCGTCACGTAATGAAATAGGAATGATGATTGTAATTATCAACATCGACATATTAAATACGTCGTTACGTTATCCATATCTATAAGTATTTTCATAATGCTTTAAAAGATGGTTAAAACACATTAAAAGAATTACAACATATGTAATCAATAAATGTCAATCTATGAATTTGATAAATAAACAATGCTGCATATAGAACAAACAAAGATAAGATGCATTTATATAGAAGTTGAATACTACCTGAGAAATGATTATAATAATTACATACGCGTTTATGTCGTTACAACACATTAATTAATTTACGACAGTTTATAATCAAGTATGTGTCGTCATTATAAATATGGGTGAACAACTATTAATGAGACAACTGTCATTAAATATATAATCCGCATAATAAATAAAAGCATTTATAATGTTTAGAAAATTTTTAAATTTTTGTTAAATTTGGGGATGTTACACAACTACCCCTTAACATATGTTTAGAGAAAATGAGTATGATAATATTTGGTGGATTTTCCATCCTCACTAACCCGAATGTTGCAATGGCCAACCACCAGCAAAAGGCCTATGTCAAACAATCCATCCGCCATAACATTCCTTTCCTTGAAAATATGATGAAAATAAATATGAAAAGAAAAAAACTATATGTGATTGGATTTCCTCAAAGCTAGGCCTTAAAAGGAATTTTTTCAAAGAAAAAATCCTTGCATCCAGTTAATCCCCACTTGAGAATCACCAAATATTTGAATATTTGAAACACCATTTTTCACAACTAAAACCAAGACGAATTTCAAAGCAAAGATTTATGCATAGTTATTTAGTGATAGTGTAAACTCGCTTTAAATTTTAGCACATGAGACTTACTTGTATATAATATTCCACCAATGCCACTAACTTGAGGACCACCTTGATCAACTCCATGGACATATTCCTATCACTACAACAAATCCTGGAATTAGCGTCCCATTTAGCGTCCCTTTTTAGTGTTAATTTTTTTTCATTGCGTGGTCAAGGTAGACGCTAAATGAGACTCACCATGGACAAAATGTAAAGAGTCTAAAATAACGTCTTTTTTTGCTTCCTAGATAACATCCTTTCTGATGTCTAAAATAGCGCCCATTTTTTTGTTTCCAGAATAACGTCCAATTTTGCTTCCTAAACGACGTTGATGTTTGCTTCCTAAATACCATCGTATTTTTCTTCCTAGAGATCGTCCTCTTTTACTTCCTAAATGACGTCCCCATAAGCACCCTATTTGCATCCTTAAAAGCGTCGTGTTAGCATTTATGTTTTCATCTACATTCACGCCATATTTGCATCCAAATTAGCATCCAATTTTGCATCCATATGTGCTACCAATTTAGCATCCCATTTTGCACCCCGTTTTACTTCCAATATGCACCAATTTTTGCTTCATTTTTTGCATCATGTTTTGCTACCAAGATGGAGCCAAAATTTTCTTCTATTGTTGCACCATATTTTTCTTCCTATGTAGTGCCATGTTTTGCATCCAAAGTAACATCTTATTTTGCTACCATATCAACGCCATGTTTGGCTTCTCATTAGCATCAAGTGTTGGGCCTCTTTTTAACACCTAGTTTTGCATCTCTATTGATGTCAACATTAGCACCATGTTTTGCTACCACTTTAGCGCCCAATTTATCGTCCATTTTTACTCCCACACTAGCGCCACATTTTGCTTCCCATTTAGCTCCTTGAATTTCTTCTTGTTTTGCTTCCTCATGAACACCACATTTAGCTTCCCATTAAGCATCTAATTTTGTTTCTTTGTTGGCCACTAGTTTAGCTTCTGGTTTGTCTTTTACTTTGGCGTCCAAAATAGCATCAGAATTGACTTCCAACTTAGCGCTAGGTATTGCATCCAATGTTTCTTCTAGATCTATGACATAGTGGGATTCCATTTTAGCTCCTAGTTTTGCTTCCTATTTTGATTCCTTATTAGCACCACATTAGGCTTGTTATTTAACACCTACAACTATATCCAATTGTGTGCTAATATATTTATTATATCAAATTATTATAATTATTTCATTAATTTCAATAGTTCTCATATATCATTTACTTCAAAGTTATGAAATAACATAATGAAACATTCAAATTAATTGTAGATACCATTATTGAAATTAATTGCATAGCATTTATGAAGAAAATTTAACACAAACAGACAACATTTATCCAAAGTAGTAACATCATCATATATATTAATTTTCCATGAAAAGATCATCGACAACTTCCAATATATATAAATTTACGATATAATAATGATAATATTACCATTATATGTCATCAAAAGAAGTGAATTTATAAAACATCATCACATCAATAACCTATCATACAGATCATCATATTAAGGTTAAAAGAACAAGTGAACGATATATATAGTGAAAATACCAATATCACAAGAAATATTTTTTTTAATATCCATATCTAGAAATGCCAAAATGATTAAGGGTAATCAAATTTTATATCTCAACATAAATCCACCATACAAATCAAAATGACCCAGAATTTAATTTGAACTTGGATCATCACAAAAATAAGAATACGTGTCTAGTAGCATCGAGAAAGCAATAAACATCCACAATCTCAATAGTAGCATCAATGGCTACCATTATCATCATCATCACCACCACCATTATCATCATCATTCTCATCCTCATCCTCATCATATCCCAACATCATATTCATCATCATTTTCATTTGATTCATTTGCATCATTATCAACAATATCTTTCTCTGGTACATTGGTGACAACATAATCTAGATCATCTAAGGAGTCATTTTCACCATTTTTTTGCAAACAACAAAAAATGATCAATTTAAAACATTAATATTAATTTCATTACATAATGCATATTTTGTGTTATATTGAAAATATTAGTCCTAACCTAACTACAAGATTGTTTTGTCCCTAAAGTGAGGGAATTTAATGTGTTAGATTAGAGGTTACTTTTAAGGCTCCACTTGGAGTCATGAACCAAGTGATGTTTGATTTAGGGTATGAAAAGTGTGTGCACAAGCGGTGTGTACAATAAGTAAATGAAATTGCAAAGAAATGTAAATGCTTTTAAAGAAATGTAGTGTAGAGAAAGACATAGAAATTTTCAATACTAGAAACTAATATTCTTTTCTTGAATTAAAATTTGTACTTTCTCTATAAAGTAAAGGACTACTACCAACAAACAAATGGAAATATCAAGTACTCATGCAAAATGGATGGCTAACTAATTATATATTTGCAAAGAAGAGAGAAAAGAGACTCTCAACCAACAATGCAAATTGTTTTAAACAAATCCAATAAATATACTAAATCTTGATTAAAAAATAAACTTGTTGAAACAAAAAATGAAAGTTGAAAAATAATTCCAAAATAGAACCATGAAAAGAGTATAGATACTTGAACTTGAAGGAATAAAATTCAATTCTCAACCAATAAACATTTTCTTGAGAAGTATTTTCCCAAGCACTCTCAATAATCTTATGATAAATAATATAGCGCAGCATCCTATCTCAACACTTTATATAGAAATTCACTAATGTGAAGATTACAAGGTCATCATCATCCAACTTTTTCAAATGTCTAAAAACCATGTAGTCATGTAACAATTTGGAAAAAGAGTACTTTATAATCTTCTAAGCAATAATATGCTTAAGAATCCTACCACAAACATTTATGGTACATACATGAAAGAGTTGTAAAATAGAAGCCTACTTTGTTAAGTGCAACACTACAATTTAAGACTAGTAATATGGATCAAGTTTGTGCATCGTTTACTTGCAGTGAAAACAAGTACATGGAATGGCAAAACGAATGTGGAATGGAAAGCCCAACTTTTCTAAGAGACAAAAAAATG